>JAAGNO010002359.1:89280-122314 GCA_033439905.1 Ceryle rudis
ATGGGGAGGGGGGGAAGGAGGGAGAGTAGGGGTGGGGGAGGAGAGGAGGGAGAGGGGGGGGGAGGGGGAGGGGGGGAAAGAGGGAGAGAGGAGAGGAGAGGAGAGGAGAGGAGAGGAGTTCACTCACAGTAAAATGCAAAATCTCCATAGAAAACTCAACAACACATAAAAATATCTGGCATCTGCCTATATATGCAGGACAGATGCTATATATTTGAAGGACAATGTTTAAGTAATAATTAAAGTTTCTCCTTCTGTCAAAATTAACTGGGAAAACATTAAAGGAGCTGCAACTAACTGTACAAATACCTGGAAATGTTTATATTCTGCTCCTGTGATGTTTTGGAGCACTACCAAACTGTCTGTAAGCAGGATACCAGTCCTAACATTGGAATTCGGCTTTAAAATAAGTGGACATTCAGGAAGTCTAATATTCAGATGGAATGTCTTCAGCCAGGAACCCAAACCATTATGCTGCAGATATTCACTAACAAAGCAGAAAACAGAAAACACCAATAAAAAAAAAAAAATACTTGCTCCCTAGTTAGGAGCTGGAATCCAGGAGATGTGACAGTGAGAAGTATGTTGATGTGAGGACATGGACAATGCTGTGGGTGTATTTTCCTCAGTCCAATTTGTCAATGAATTCCCTGAGAAGGAATGAGTCTTTCTCTGAATTAACCCATACAATCAGTTACCAGGTCTAGGCTGCAGATATCTTTCAGCTGCATTATCTTAATCAGTACAGTTTTATTTGGGCAGAGGGATTTTTAAAATTGTGTTTATTTTTCCTTTCATGAAATCTTGCAAGACAAAGGTAGCAGGAGGTGAAATATTTTGTTCTGATTCAATGCTCTGTTTCAATAACTCTGTGGAATATATTTTCATAGCAGACAGGGGGGTTTGTGTTCATTGGACTAGTGTTTTGTTTCGTTGTTTTCCAGTTTTTACTGCAGCTAAAATTAAACTTTAACCGCCCAGTTTGTTAATACCTGAATCAAGAGCACTTCACTGACTCAGATTCCCCAGAAAGACTCTGTCTGCTGAGGAGGCCGTATGAGACCTGCTCAAATATAAATTTGCCTTTTGCTCAAGTAGATTTTTGCAGCTGTTGGGTGAACAATAAAGCAGGACAATACGCAGCTCCCTGTGCCTCAGTACAGACTGCAGTGCATGTGGGTAGCCATGAGCCTCATCTCTGCACTATGAGCAGTGCTAGGGTTATTCTCTGAGGCCAGCTGGCATGCAACAGCCATTCACCAACCCATTAAAGTTCTCAATCTCCAAGGTGTATGGCTACATAAAAAATTCTTGTTGGGAGCAGTTCCTTACTCCTACTAACTTCCAGCCATGCCCAGGGTTTGTCTGGGACGTTGCTCATTTAGAGGAGGCAAAGCCAGTTTGGGACCATTGTTACAATTTATTAGTAGACAGGATGGAACTGTGGGGCCCCAACCAATGTTCTTAGCACTGTCCAAGTTACTAAAATAGATGTAGCCTTAAACTGGGTTAGGCATGTCCTTGAGATCCTGGGTGCAATCTACCATGCATGAACCTTTAAGAGTATGTTGATGTCCTAGACCAACACAAAGGGAAGACAATCCTATATGCAGGAAAGCATGGTGGGATGGGTATGATGTCGGAGGTCAGTCTGACCTGCAGACTTTGTATGGTCTACACTGGAGGACTTCTGCAAGCACCGCCAACTGTTTGGGGAGGGTGCATTTACAATGGGAGAGGACTAGGTCAAGAGGTGCAGAAATGCGACTGAGCTCACCAGGCAAGACAGCTCTGCTGATTTGTGAAAGACAAGGGCAGTGAACTCCTGCTGAGTTTGCAACCAGGCTGGCAAAATGCTTTCTCCAGACCTAAAGGGTACAGTGAACTGTGAAACACTCAATAGTAATTTTTTTTTCTGCTGCCAGTGGAGACTGAATTAGGGTAAAATTCCAAGTTAATTGGATCAGCCTCTTAAAATCACTAATATGTGAAGCACAGTGCCCAGCCTCTTATTGGATTATACATTAGGCACAATGACTGTCATGCAGCAAGTAAATTCCCATTTTTAACATAAAACAGGCAAAGAGGACTCCCATTTTTTCTCTTCAGGGAACTTTTTCAATGCCAGCTTTGTAAGCTTCGTTCAGAGCCAAAGAACTGTTTAAAAAACTAGTAATGGTAAAGAAAGAATTTTCAAAGAGAAATTCCCTGCAAGTAGAATGCCATTGTAGTGCTACATTTTCTTTTGAAATGCCAGCAAGAAACAATTAAGGAGCAGAACTTGTAATGTATAATTGATGGTTTGCAGGTATCTAGAAACTTAAAGCAATTAGGCCCAGGGTGCAACATTACTTATTCATCACCATCTGGAATTTATAACTTTATAAGCCCTGCTATAGTTTATGTTTGTCTGGCAGAAATGACAACTTTAGTCTTTAAGTGCTGCATTATGCTGCATAAGGTAAATATTTAATAGTGTCCCGACATAATGCAGCTGAGTGGGATAAGATGAACATGTTTCTGTGGTCAGAGCATAGCAGCATGTAGATGTTGCAGAACAGGAGGAATAGAATGCTCTTCTGAGAGCAAGAGGACAGAGAATACTTCCAAATAAATCTGCAGCATTTCTTTTGCATCAATAGAAAGCTGTGGCATTGATCCTTAGGTCACAGTGTGCATTAGCTGATAAAAGTTGTGATTCAACTTTAGATGTGATTCAGATGGGTAAAAGAACTGTTTCTATGAGGATCTGAGAATCTCCCTCTTTCTTCTTTGATGTTAAAGTGGAAGTAGACTACAGATGGATAGGGAATTTTGGAAAACATATTTTCTTTTAAAACTAATACGTCATTTCATCAAGCATCAAACCTTTTCTAGTTCCTCTTTTGACAAATTTCCCACTGGAAAAATTAAACCAAACCCCAAGCAAAACCACAAACACAAAGAAAAACAAAATCAAGCCATAGATCCAGAAGAGTTATTTTTTAAGTCTTCAATATTTTCTAAAGGGTGAATTTCCTACTTGGGAACAGAACTATTTTTCTTCTTTGTGTCTTTGTGTCCCACTTAAAAGCAAAGAACAAAACTGGGTGAAATGTTCCATCTGGATCTATTCCAACATTCTCAAGATCCCAAGTTCAAAGTCATGGTCAAGATAATGGCTTCATCCTTGACTGGAAACTTTCTTACATCATTGAAATTCATATGGTTCTGGAAGATCAGTTTCTACTCTGCCGTGGTCACCTATCCCAATTCAACCGATATGGCTGGCAGTGGATTGATCTGCTCCACCTCCAACATGCACAAAGAGAGGAATCCTGCAGGTGACAACTACCTTTTAAAGAAGCTTGATAAGATTAATTGATTTTTCTGCACTGCTGCCTGTCTCACAGATCCTGACAAGTACAGTCAAACAGCTCTAAATATTTTTTGTGTATATGGAAGGTGATGATGTTATGCCTTAATGGCTGTCAAGGTTTAGGGTCAGGACTGTCTGCTAGATCTATAACAGATGCTCTCTGCTAATGCCCCTCCCCCCCAAAAGGGGAAGAGAAAGGGAATAAGGGAGAGAGATTTACTGATTACGAAAAGGAAAATAGAAAGCTTTAATGAAAATTAAAATAATAATAAAATGGAATATATACAAAACAAGTATTCAACCAAACTCCCTCTGATGGCAATTACATCACTGTCACCACTGAAAGAGTGAAGATGGAAGAGGCACTGGGAGTGTCCCAGACTGGGCCCAGTGGCAGATGGGAAACCTGTTCAGGTTCTTTGGGATCAAAGGCAGAACAGACAGAGTCCTTCTCGATGTTAGACATTGAAGAAGCAAGGAAGAAGCCCAGAGAGAACCTTTGTGATCCCTCAGCTTTATAGCGAGTATGACATATATGGAATGGTATACCTTGTTGGTAAGTCTGGGGTCACCTATCCTGTCTGCTCCTCTCTGCACGTGCAGCCTTTTACTTTCTGCACCCCACAACATGGTACACAAGATCCAGCAGTGACCTTGGTCTGCACACCAGTCCTTGGTAGTAACTCTAAACATTGAGCGTTATCACCGCTAGAAGTGGTTAGAAGAGACTTAACTGAAAAGTAAAATCACGGAACAGAATTAGTTCTGTGCTAACTCAAACAAGGACACTGATTGGACATTCATTCAATGCCCAATGGTGCAAAGCATATGTAGTAGTAAGACAAAGGTGCAGTTTTAACCCTTCACATTGAACAGGTCCATGTAGGTGATACCCTACCTGGTAAGTAGGTACTTACCTATAGTTCTTTGTCATGTAGGTTTTTACAACAAGCTTCCTTGGCAGAAAAAGAACTCACTGATGCAAAACAACTGAGTCTTGGTGGTTAACTGCAAGTGGGTAACTAGCTGTTATGGTCGGCCTTTTGGAGACATACAGAGAAAGGTTGTGTAACATGGTGCCATGCAAACTTTTTATTTGTTCTCCCAGAGACACAACTGCAAGGAATGTCACAGTGCAGTAGATTATAGTGACACACAGAGTGATTCAGAAAGGTGCTGTGTTGTTCCGATCCTCACAGGCCAAGAAGTATGGCATTTACCATATTGACCAATACTGAATTGCTATTAACTACTATAACAAGTTGAATGAAACAATTGTTCACTTTCCTACCTTATTTTTTTTATTTCTGCTTGACTTAATTACCATATTGAAGGTATTTTTATTCATCCATTTAATTGATTTACTTGATCTGTTTCAAATGTCCTCATCTAAATCTACATTTCTGCAAACAAACTGGACCACCTTCTGCAACTAGGTTAATACACCAGTAGTTTTATTCATTAAAATAGTTCTGACTCTTGAGTCAATCTACACAGGAATAGAGCATGATATTGCAAGTATGCGTTTCAAAATACTGTCTGATTTTGTTATAGCTCCACTTCTGGAATCCAATGATGACAAAAAATTTTAATTTTCATGATTATGTAGAAAACAAAAAAATCTGACCTATAACTGCTCAAAACCTGAAAGTAAATGAAATTAACACTGATTCCTATTGTTATAATCTCATAATATATTGGGGAGCCCAACTCATGTGTAACTGTTTGAGGATAACAATAATTAGACTCTTTAGTGTTTGACATTTCATCAAACAATATTAAAAAGCTAGCTGAAGCCCTAAGCAAATAAGAAACTTGTCTTTGCTTTTTGTAGAACAGATTAAAAGTATGCATTGTTAGTATAATGGCATGGATTGTTATTCTCTCTAAAGTGCTTTAACCAACATTTATTAATGCCATTAAAACATTTAACAGCACTTTTAAAAATGATTTGTGGGTACAAGGTATCAGTTTTATTTAAGTATAATTTTCACCAGGTAGATGGTCATGTTCAGTGCAGGATTGATTTACATAAGTACTTTATGTTTTCAAACATTTTGTGTGTGATGGCTGAGCACAAAGACCATCATGTGAAGCTAGAGAGCAACAGTGTTTATCACAGCAGGCTCATGGGTTGATTAAGGTCTCTCTAGCCCTGACACTAGATAGCAGCTGCCAAGGTGTCTTTTTTTTTTTGAAGCACATGGCTATAATTCACTGTCAGGATTCAGATGCAGTGATGTCCAGGCTGAGTCATGAGTCTGAAACAGTCTGATATAGACTGACATTAGCACCATCCCAGAAAAAACCCCCACACCTCTGTGGAGCAGGAAAAACACAATCGATCACTGCTCAAACAGAGTGACTCCCTCTCCATTTTCAGAGGAACCAGAGGCATCTACTTTGGAGTTAACTATCCTTCAGAGAAGAGAAAGCTGAGCTTTTTTTCCATCAGTCCAGTTTGGAAAAGGTAGGGTCATGAAGCACAGCAGAGCCCTGCATCCCTAGGACTCCACACTATGTCACAGCTACACTGCACAGGGTACTGCGAGTATGCCTGAGTCCACCGGGGCCATTGCTCCTCAGAGGAGGACTAACACCTCCCAGAGCTACAGAAATGAAAGGATGAGAATGAACAGCTGAATTGTCATAGGGAATTCATCCTCCTCCTGGCCTCACTCAGGATTCCTTTGTGATCAGGTGCATCTAAGGGGAAGATGCGTATTTCTGATTAATCCCCACCACTCTTGAAAATCTGCAGGGAAAATCTCACTGGGAACTACACAGCACATTGCTGACTAGCCTAGATGTAGCAGAGATGAGCGAGCAGCTCTGTATTCCTGTTTTCCCCATGCAGCTCTGTGCCAGCTGGGAGAGAACAAAGCATTTGACACCAGGAACTGCAGCATGGGAAGCTGACAGTAAAAGAAACTGTGAGGCAATGGCAGCTGCCTAGGATGGCTGCAATAGAACTTGATTTAGACTTTGCTTCCAGAGAGGGCAATTTATGGTAACCAGCAGCTTTCAATACATGAGTTATATGAAGTATGCAGGATGGCCACTCTCCCATCTGATAATAGCCCTTGCTATAGATGGTGGGCAAAAGAAAAAAAAAATCTTCAAAGTTTCTGCTATTTGTGTAGAAAAGCTTGAATGGAAACATTCAAAAGGGATTTTAGCCATGGTGATTATTTGTTTGTGTCACAGACAAATGTAGCAAAAATTTCCATCTTATTCACAAACTAAACTTCCCCAGCAGGAATGAAAACTAGTCAAAGTGCTGTGTTCACACCAGAGACCTGCACTCCTGATCAACAGTGACAACCTCCTACCAAAATAATGAAAACACTCCTCTCTTTGAAGGGAGCATCATGCAAAGTCATGTTTGAGACCTTTCCTACTCATCCCTTCTCTGCTGCAGTGACTGTACCAACTGTCAGTAACCCTGCTGCTGTACTGACTTTTCCCTTACTGTGGACCACAGTAAATGTACAGTGCTGACTGAGAACAGGCAAGCAGAAGTACTCCAAAGAAACTTAGTAGGGACATTTGATTTTACTTTTTTTTTAGCAAATAATGACATTTACTGTTAAGAGTTGCTGATGTCATCAGCTGCCCATCTCTTCCATTAGGTGTCCCCTGGCTATTTTTGATTGGATTCCCTTTCATCAAGATCTAGAGGTCTGTGCTGTCCTTTAAAGTTTAGCTGTTGCATCACTTTTCCTTGTGCAGCATTTGTTACACAACCTTTTTTTTTTCCATCCTAGATTTATTTGTGAAGGTCACAGAGGACTGGCTGTGATAAGAGCCCAAAAGCTTGCTTCTGAATTGCTCTTGTTAATTCAGCACTGATTGAAGATTGATACAACGCTGGAGATCAAAGTCTCCTATTCCCTGTGACAGCTCAAGATTCTCCTCAGGGCACTTTTGGTTTGACCTAGAGGTAGTACAGGTTCCAAATCCATTAAGTCCTTCACCCTTTCCAGATGAATCTCATTGCTATGAGTTTTGGTAATGGCTTTGTGCTGTGAACATCTGTTCTCCTGAAATTAAACTGTCATCTAACTATTTCTGGTCACTTGGCTAAATTCAAATCAGAACCAAGAGTGCTCTGGAAGCCAGTTCTATTATTTTTCATAATCATCTAGTTGCTAAACTGCCCTTTGGTCTTCAGGCACAGTCACTGTCAAATCTACCACCTAAAAGAAAAGTGACATCACCTTTCAGTTCATCTGCGTGCAAGCAATGTCATGTTTCTGAAGCCACTCAGGGCCTGGGATACTTCAAAATCCATATATAAGGATTTAGATATATAATACCTTTGAAGTAGAAAGACCAGGCTGCCTCAGATTTCAAGCAGTTCACAGAAATAGAGCAACAGCAAGTCTTGTTTGGTCAGTCTGCATTTTATCACAGAAATACCACTTCCCCTTGAGTACTTCTAATTTTGAAAGGGATTTTTTTTTTATTAAAATGTATTCATTTTATGTATATACAGATACACACACAAATACAGAATTCAATAAGACAATACCTGTCTTTCTTAGACGAGGCACACAAGAAAATGTGTTTGCGTGAATTTAAACATTTCTTCTACATTTACATAGGTGATCACAAGCAATTTGTGCAATTTTCTTTGCTTTCATGTTGAAACAATAATGATACTTTTACTATTTAGACAAAGACTTATCAATTTTTATTTCTTTTAGAAATATATTCATTCATGGAGATATACATCATTTTATGTCACTACGAACTAAATTTCTTCCTGTCTTTTTCTAGTTCTCCAAGACCTGTGAAGCACTTTTTGTGCAGCTGGTTTTTAATAGTTTTGGGGAACTGGAAGATATGTGTTCCTCAGTTTTGCTGGAATCCAGGGACTGCAGAGCTACTTGCCACTTTTGTCAAAAGTGCTAAGGAAAATAGCTGTCCATAGTTTTCCACATAGGCAGGGGATCATCATCCTAATGTGGCTGCGGGGAGCATTGGCACGGTTCATGGGGTTTGCAGTACGTACACCTTTTATGGATGCTGTCTTGGATGAAGAATAACAGCACAGATGACCACAAGTTGATGAAGACAGGAATGGGATCTTACCAGGACCATACTACTGATAGGGTACAAGGAAGGGGCCAGATGAACACAAATGCTCCCTCAGGGACTTGCTCTCTTTTTAATCTACATACAATAGTGATAGGATCATCTGATAAACACCTGATGATTCAGAATTTTAATAATTTCCTTATTTTTCACTTAATTTATTCCTTCTAGGAAATTCTTGTCTCCTTCATAGAATGTTGCTGAACATCCCTATGGCCAGAATGTACCCTCTGTCTTCACATTTGTCAAATAAAAAGTACATGTTATATAGCTCTGGTTCTTGAGATCTTAGTTATGGAAATGATCAACAAAGAAAAAAAAATGTATTTTATATTCTTACAAGCAGACAGAAAGTACCTCTTTTTCTTATTTCATAAGCTCTCATGAACCTGCTTACACAGCTGTGAAGAAAGGGACTTTGGTTGTCACTTTTGCTCTTAAGTCTGAAAACAGAAATAAGTAAGAGATCATTGGGCTGAGGCTAGAGCAGTGCAGAAGACACAATACCTAATAATTCTTCAGCAGATGACCAAACCTGGGGGCAGAGCAGCCAAAAATAAAACCAAGTGTACATTATTTTTTTTTTCCGCTTCACCTTTGCAAATACTTTTGTCTTAACCCTCTGTGTTTTGAGCTTCATCTCTGAAACACAGTTTTACAATGAAGGCTGTGTGAGCAGATTCCAACAGAACAAAATGCTGCAAGCACACAATCATAAGAATGTGCTTGGGTCGGACCGTATTCAGCAGTGTCTGCTCGTGTTCAACTGTCTCGAGGCCTTATTAACAAATGTTCAGGTTTATACTAAGGTTGTCTTTTTTAATGAAGGTGCATGACCTTGGCTTTCTGCAGTTCCATCCAATCTAGACTGACTGAGTGTTTTTCGTGATGAGGAGTAAAAGGCTTTCTAGTCATTACTTATCTGAATTAGCATTGCTCCAGGACTGATTAGAGCATGTGGCTTCAACGTTGTCCTTTCAAATTTATGGATTTTTGCTAACTTCTACTTTTGCATTTTCTTTTTGGGAAATATAGTGTAGTTTCCTTTTCCTTAAAAAAAACCCACAAACAAACCAAACCAACCAACCAAAACCAAACCAAACCAAACCAAACCAAACCAAACCAAACCAGACCACAAGCAAGCAAAAAACCCACCAGAAAGAGGAAAGTGTCCTGATATTTGCCTATTCACTATAGAAACATGTTTTCCCTTTAGAAGGAATATTAAGATATTTCCATTCAAAGTTGAAACATAAAAATATGTCAGAACTGTCCAGTAACAACACTTTGTTTTCTGCCCATATATTGTTTTCATCTTTTACCTACCTATGAGGATACTAGAAGAAAAAGTTCTGTGCAAAGTCTAGAGACTGCCATTGTGTTTTTCAGTCTATTTGCACAGCGAAGGGTGCTGAAAGATAAATTTTATTTTTTTATGGATAACTGGTGCCCAAGCTGCCTGAGACAGCATAGTGGAATCTGTCTATTAGAGCTGTATTTGCAGTCTTGTGTACATCTAAGTACAAACATTAGCAGTCTGACACCTCTGTTAGGTTGCAAACCTAACACTATTTCACACTTAGTAGGATTTGAAAATTGAAATGAGAATGTCTTAAGTAAATAGTTTGCTGCTGGGCTTTGCTCAGTGGCAGGTAGATATCTAGACACCTAGTGGCAGGTAGACACCCAGACATGCTGGTGACAGATCTCCTGAACCTGCCATCAGATGTCCCTCCTTCACCTGACAATTTTCTCAGGTGATGGAAATTGTTTTTTTCCCCAGACTACAGCCAATTTCCATGTCTCAAGATAATATAAGTGGGTTTTGTATCATGAGGCCATAGGTAGGCAGAGATGCCTCACCATATGCTATGAGACTAAGTTGTGTATCCTAACTGTAGCAAACATTTCTAAGTAATTACAGAGACAGTAATTCTAAAGACAAGCCTGGAGAAACATAATGTTCTTTTCTGACTGCTGTTCTTAGCTGCCTTTATTGAATATAGGCGGTTGTAACAGATGTGGGCATCCAGATTGACATTTAATTTATCCTCTGAATTAAAAAAGGATAATAGAGTTTAGTCCCAGTTAAAAAATGCCAACACTCTTGTCACTAAGCCTTACTTCTATCAAAGTCACATTAGTATTCAGCTGTTTACAATTAACTAAGCTTCCCATGCAAGCTACCTCAATAAATAGTTTAATAGCAATGAAAAAATATGTGGCAAGAACAGTCTACTCTTCTTGGGGAAGAACAATTAATTATGTAGAGAAATTAAGCTGCAAACAGATTACTTGAACATTATATTTCTCTTGATTTTAAGTCATGAGCTGTAAAATCTAATCAATGTGCCTCCAAGGGAGTGGTACTCTTGGGTTAGTTCTAACACCACTTGGTCCATCCACCTGGAAGATTTCTGACTGATATGGCATTGTGCTGTTATCTGGCTATGCTTAATTGAAGATGTCTTATCTATGCGTACATAGTCTACTGAGCATTGAGCACATATATAAATAAAGACCTTGCAGTAAGAACATGCTAATCATACTGAACACAGCCAGAATAGAGTGGTGGGTAGAAAAAGGAGAAAGAAGATGATATGAAACTAAATTAGTTTTAATCTTATTTTACAGTCTGTTCCTGGATGAATATTTTGTTTCATTAAAAACAAAAGAAAGCAAAACAACACCACAAAGTCCTGTAAACAACAAATAATTTAATCCCAGACATAACAGAAAGGTTGTAGAATTCAGAGGGTGAAAAAAAAAATTACATCACCTTCAGTATTTCTCATGAACTATTGAGGAAACTTCTTATTGGAAACTTTATGCTTAGTTTTTTGATGAGGTTTGACAAATCACACATATAGACTGCTTAACACATCATGACGGACGACAAGGGCCTTGTTATGGGCTCCCTCTGCTGAAGGCTATTTTTTACACAGCACTCATTAGTACTGTACATTAATTGTATGCAATTATCTGCCAATCTAATAGCTGTGGATTTTCATTAAAAAGGGACATGCTTTTCATCTCTGGGCAAATAATATATGATCTGGGCTACTACAGACGGCTGTTTGTCACAATGGTAAAAAAATAGTCAATATTTGATGTTAGAGCTTTGGAGTCAGAATTTGTGATTATACATACAATGAAGAAGATAAATTTAATTTTCATCTGAGATTCCTACTAAAAAGGCATAATAAAAAAGCAGAAAAGATAAGTAATTTCATGGGAATTCTGACATAACATAGCTTAGAAAACAAGGTCTTATTGCTGTGAACCCCCTGGAAACCACAGGATGACAAGAAGGCAAGAAGGACATAGGAGATTTTCATATTTTAATCAACAGGAAACTCTATTACATTTGTCATATGTTCACTAAATAAACTCTTCTTTGATTTCATAAGGGTATTCTTCCAGACCAGTGAATGGTTCATGTTAAACTCTCAGGCACTCAGACTCCACAAATAAGATGAGACACTGATTTATATGCCAGTTGGAGATCAAAATTTGGCGTAATCATTGAAATGGAGCATATCTAACTTGAAGTAGGTGATATTTATACTATATTTCATACCTGTTTATGAAACTGCTGTCCTCAAAAATCTTATTTCTTGGTCAGGAAATTCTGTCAGGAAGAACAGTTGTGGCTGCGAAGACATAAAAAGAACATGCCAGATGAATAATTGTCCTTCAGTGCTAGGAAGAGATTAAAAGAGTTCATGCAGGGAAATGAAATGAAAAGAAGAAATCCAAACAAAAAAGTCATAAAATCATTTTGGTTGGAAAAGACCTTTAAGATCATTGAGTCCAACCATAAATGTAACACTACCAAGCAGCACATCTACATGTCTTTTAAATCCCACCGGGGATGGTGACTCAACCACTTCCCTGAGCAGCATGTTCCAGGCCTTAACAACCCTTCCAGTGAAGAAGTTCTTCCTCATGTCCAGCCTAAACCTCCCCTGGTTCAACTTGAGGCCATTTCCTCTTGTCCTATCACTTGCTACATGGGAAAAGAGATCCTCCCATGCCTTGCTCCAACTTCCTTCCAGGGAGTTGTAGAGAGCAATAACATCTCTAGCCCCTCTTTCCCAAATCTGTAGTGGTGCATTGGGTTGTTGTGATGCAAGTGCAGGGCCTAACACTTGGACTCGTTGAACCTTCATGGTGAAGGGAGAATTAATATTAAAGCTATTGCTGTCTCCATGCATATTAAATATGCACAATTAAGACAGATTGCTCAAAGCAGGATTATGGTACTTGAATATTACCCTATAATATGTCCAAAGGAGCTGTAGTTTCATAATATAGTTTCTCTCTGGTAATTTTTCCTCCTCCCCCCAGAACACTTTTTTTTTTTTTTTTCCACCAACTTGGAAGACACTCAAGAGGTCAGGTTTCCAGAAAAACTCTTCGATCTTCACAGGCATCCTTAATAAACTGAAAATTATGACATTTGTGGTAGTACAAATGCAGCAAGGGTAGAGCACATGTTAATTAAGGCAGGTTCACAGAGCAGCAGTTTTTGCTGAAGCTCGCTGCTTTTGTATGATTTTATTCCTTAAAACTGCCTGTTTTCCCAGGAGACATCTTATCAGGCAAACATTGTTCTGGCATCCCAGAACATGACAGACTGTCATTAGATAAAGGAGAAGGTTAATAAAATAGAAATCCAGGTTACAAGCTATGTTTTAGCCAGAGGCATCCCATGGGTTGTGGTGAAGTGAACAGCAGACTAGTCAAATGCAGCAAATTACAGTCAGCAGAAGACTGCCAAATATCCAGCTCTTATTCTATAATTTGCACATGCCAGCAGAGTCTCAAAAAATTCTTTTTGTTGAGATACTTGGACTGAGTTTTCTTTGGTCTGCAAATTCCCATTTCAACAGCCTAGCAGACTGGGGAGTGCAGTGTATTAGGAAAGACTGCCTGAAAAGTGATTGTATAAGGATAACATAAGATAGGAGGGGGTTTTATTCCCCTTTCTTACTTCTTTTGTTTCTTTTCTTAAAGCATTTCTGGAAATGCCTCGTAGAGCCTGTGGATGTCAAGTGGAACCAGAGTGCACGGGCCTAGGGCAGAGCAGGATTACTTCTCTGGCTCATCTCTGGTTGAACAATTTTCTATTTTATTGGGTTGCAGGGTGATGCTGACAACCGCAAATATTTCTGCAATGGAAGTATCTTTTTCTGATAGACAGTGTTGAGATAAACAGGACTGACCATTGCTTCAAGGCCTTTGAGTAGGATGGAACTTAAACATTCAAATGAATAATTATGCTTGAGGAAAGGACATAGCTTAGTTAGCAGTTTGGAAAGTAAGTTTGGGGCTTTTTATCTTCTTAGAGATGTCAGAGGAAGATTAGGATGGGGGAAAAGAAATAATTCCATCTGTCATCTGTGTAACATCAGCAATGCACTATGTCTTCTGATCATTGTGGTAATATCAAGCCTTCAAAATATATTTGAAGAAGGAATTGCTTGGATTTTATAAGACAATTTGCTCCTGTGTTAAAAAAGGAGGAGAGGAATTAATGTCATAAGTATTTACAGTGAGTTAGGACCAAGATGAAGAATCCTATGGAGAAAGCATGGAAAGCTTATTGTAGAGGTAGAGAAAGATCTTTGAGTCATTGTAAATGTGTTTAGTGTCAGTGCTGATTTATATTAACTGAAATTTGGCCTTACATTTCCATCCTGGCAGATTTGTCTTAACTCTTCTGCAGGAGATTTCCTATTTCTCCACTTGGTTTGCTTGTGTGACTTGACTTGGCAGCCCTTACTGTACCTGAACTGTGGCAGCTGCCATGTGTTGCTGTTAATAGGCCCCTTCAGTAATATTCAAAAAGCCACTGTGTTCTGATATATGAGGAAACATACTCTACCATAGTTGGCTGGAGAGCTGATTTCTCCATTGTTTTAAGAGACTGGTGCATCTACGGATTTCAGAAGAACTAATACAGCTTAACTTTGATCCCTTCAAACTCCTGGGCAAAACTTGCACTGAATCTTTTAAAGCAGAGTTAGGTTCACATGGGGCTTTCCTGAATCTTCTGTTCTACCTCCAAGTTGCACAGGACAGGAGAAAAGAGTGAAAAGCAGTCAAAGGTGATGATGGAGAAAACTACTTTAAATATAAGGCATACCTTTGTTTCTTAAAATAAGGAGGTTAGGTGTGATTCTAGTGCATAACGGGTAAGAGAAGACAGAAGGTAAATGGCTACAAGTAGGGTAGAAACTGATCTGACAAGGAGGCAAAAATTTTTCAAAAATTGCAGTTGTATCTGTCAGGACATTTTCCCCTAGTCTCCTCAAGATGGCACAGCAAAAAAAAAAAAATCATTCTGCTGTCACTGTCATCTAGATTTGATATAAATGACCCATACAGAAAGATATACAACACTTCTCTCCCAGGAGACTGATCCTGAAGATTTACTGCCAAAATTAATATTCTGCATTTTCTTTAACCCATCTTTTCTCAAATTTTATATCTGTATTCATAGTTATACTTGAAGCATTTGATGTCTATGCTTTTCAAATGTATGGATTTCTCCCCCTTACTGTGTACTGTAGCTAATGTATTATTTTAACCTCTGCCTTGACAGTCTTTCTGCATTGCTTACAATTTTTCACATTCCTGAGGCTGGTCTGCAGCTCAGTTCTAAACTGATGACAAACTCTAGAAGGTTATTAGCCCATGTTGTCCACTGATACCATTTTGGCATTGCCTAGCTGCTTGGATGAATCAAGCTAGGAGGAAGGTGAGCATGATAGATCTCCAGGACAAGTGTGTGTGATGCTTGTATCAGTACCTTACCTAAACATGGGGAAGTACTGTGTACTACAGTACATCTATGTGGAGAGAAGAGTTAACATTACTCTTTTGCTGACTGCTATACAAAAGAGACAGGAATTCAGACAGAAGAAATATCTAAAAGACAGCAGACCAAATATTCCCTCCAAGTCTACCTTTTATAAAGCTATCGAGTTTCTCTATAAGTTAAAGTTTTAATGGCAATCTATTCAGCAGAGTGTTTAAGCATGTATTAGCCTTCTGGGTGTACTTATGGCTCCTGATAAGGCCTCTTTATGTCTAAGTAGGAATTAAGTAAAGCTTAAAGTGTTTCTTTTCATCAGAACTTTAGCATATTCTGGAAGGTCTGTGTAAAGACTTTGTTGTCTTGTCATAGTTTACCTTATTCTCCCTATCACTTCCTGGCATTGCTTCTTTTTAGAAGAAAGGAGAAAAAATCCTTTTTATTTTGTTACTGCAAATATGCTGGTAGAAACTGCATATAAACAATGATATGTACACAGAGGCAGTAAGGATCCATCTATATGGAATTTTTTGTTCTCAGTGGAAGTGCTAATTGACATTTCCTTGTTGCTGCATTATCAGCAGTCTGCAAGAAGAGAAAAAGTACTGTCATGCAGATTTGCTGCAGAGAGCAGCATGCTGCAGGATGAGGACGCTGCCCAGTAATTTTTGCTTTATTTACCTTTTACCACTGATTGAGCATTACACATGGAATAGCTCCTGGATGAGGTAAGCATTTCTACTGTGAGGGGTTCAGTTAAAGCCCAGTGCTTTTATTAGAGACTTACAGTACTGTCCAGTGATGTATAGGCAGATGAACAGGTTACTAGCTGAGGAATCTGTAGTTCAGCAACTACTCCACAGTCACTGGTCTTACAGAAACCTTTAATCTACAACAACCCAGAAAATAGGTGAGATAGCTTAGTATGCAAACATATTCCTACTTAGTTCCTACTCCAAAGTAAGAGAAGGCATGTCGACAGCTACATTAGCTATCACAATGGAGGCTCATACTAGAGCTTACATTTTCATTTGCTTGCATCTCAGGTTTAACACTAAAATTGAAGAAGATCTTTCTTAAACAAAAGCATTAAATCAACTTTAAAACATATACACCATAGTAGAAAAAAACCCCACCCATATAGCCTACTGAATACTATAGATGTGGAAGTGTGGTCTCTCTGGGAGAAACATAAGCTTTTCTACTGGCTAATTTCAAAGGAGTTAAGCAGTGATTTGATCACTGTCTCTAATACCTACAAATAGAGAATATTTCTCATGGTTATAAATGCTTCATTACAATGGAAGAATCTGAAGAGGATGTAACACCTTCAAATGAAGTTAGACAAGTAGAAAGAACAGAATTTACATTAGGGAGAATGACCATTTTAACAACTTCAAAAGCACAGTGTGCTCTTTATGATGAGAAACCTTTCACAAACTGAAAGTATTGAAAGACTAAAATACAGGTATTAATCTCAACTAAATTATCTCATGCAGAAATGATAGTAAAACCATAAGATCCTGTATGCAATGTTTTATGGGAAGTCAGAGAGTGAAATTGTGATTATTATTTTTGTCTTTCTCTCTCTGTGAGTGAAATAATTTACTTACCAAGGTTTAGAAATATTCTACATTCATAATAACTATTTCTGCATAATTCCTCAAATATCGAACAGCTTTTACATAGACTTCCAGCCCCTTGCCTTAAGGACATGATTTGCTGAGCAGGTGTATTTGCCCAGTATGAAACACATCTTATCCTTTGAAGGCACTTTATTTTAGAATGAATGCACTAATTTAAAAACATGAGTCCAGCTTTAAGATTGATACTATTTTCTGTCTCTCTCTTGCACCAGTAAATTCCCTTTAATTGCTCCCACATCACCTTTTTCAACTCCAGTTTACTAAAATATTTTTAATCTTTTCACTTTATTAAGGAAAATATTTTGATAGATGAAAGACTTCTCAAGTTCTGAAATGTCTTCTAATATTAGTTTGGAAAATCAAAACTTAAAAATTATTTCACCTATAAAGACGCAGAAACACAAAATGTCCTGTTTTCATTGCTTGCTAAATTAATTTGCATATTATCTGGAAGGCTGGATGTTAAGAGTTATTTGCTCCTAGACAGGTGTGGCTACAAAATGCAGGCTTTCAAACTAACTCTAAGTAAATTAACTTGTAAAGCACTAAGGCTACATCAGCTAAGTAGGATGCTTTAGCACAGCAGAGAACTGAGCAAAGAATGTGTTGTTTAATTCCTCTGATACCCAACTGAGTCCACTGACAGCTTTTAAGCCTGCTCAGAAAGCACATCATTTGAATAATATATTGTCTAACAAGTGTCATACAACCCATTCAGACTTAGATCACCCAGTTATGTTCCACTAGTGTAGCTGTCAGAAGTTCAATAACGACAAGTACAACATATTGTGAATTTGAAGGCTTTGTGCAGATAGCCAAAAAGCCCTTGATGGAGACCACCTGTCCTTGTATTCCCTTCTGGGGCAAAATGTATTATACTTCATGTTTCTAAAGAAGAAAACATGGCAATACAAATTAGTAAAAAGTTGAATGAATAAGAACTTTATCAAAGCTGTTCTTTTGTTCAAACTGTTGCTCATATCGACAGCATTTTGCAGAGTTTTCCATCTGGAAACATCATTTTAATTACAACTTTTTTTCTTTTTGCTGTTGTGGAATTTAAGGAAAAAAAAAAAGCTCCAGCATTTGTAAGTATTTGTTCACAAAGATTCCATAAAAATCAGAAATCTTTTAAAACACCACTATTAGAACAGAATAAATGGATACTTCAGATTAGATGCTACTCAGTTCCAAGATTCTGTTTTATCTCTAAGTGCAGCCTGTGGCTTAAAATCCTTGCAGAAAATAATTCATAATGGAATAGCTCTGTATGTGAATCTTATCATGGGGTACACTATTCCATATGCCTAAACTATTTTGGCAAGAAGCCTTTTTAAAAGCCTCAGCACTGGCATGACACTGATAAAAATGAATGATTTACAAAATCATATTAACATTCATAAAGAGGAAATGAGGAAATTTCTTGATTAAAAAGCTGGTTTTAATTAACTAATATCTAAATATTATCTTAAAGCACGGTGATATATTTATGAACATTATCAGCATACTAATATAGATAAATCTGACATTTAGGGTGGGAATCAATTCAGAGACCTAGGGCTTGACTCGCCTAAGTAGAAGCATTTTATGTCTTGTGAGATTTCCTGGAATTTCCTATCTGGCAGAATGACATAGTGTCTCCATGTGGATGTCTTGAATATTCTAGGACATCTGAGGTGACTCTATATTTAGACAAATGAGTTACTTTTCTAAATGCAGTGTCTTGAATCAGCTGACAAAGTATAGGCATGTATTATTATCACCTGACATTCCACAAGGTGTTGCTTCCACTTCTAGCTGATGCTTCAAAAGGATATGGTTTTCCTATAAACACCATGGCATACCTCGTACAGCTACCTCACGTACCCCAGGATGTCCCCAATGGTGAGAGATGCCTGCATGTGGACATCTGTCTCTAGGTGTCTTCAGTGCAGGGATACACATATGAGCCAGATGTTTCAATTGCCCAAGCAACCACTTAACACCTCCTCTTCTTTGTTGCAGACACCAGGATATCGGGACTGTCACCTAATTACAATTCCTACAGCAGGTTATAAGGCCTGAGAAGATAATAGGAACCTTGTCCAACATCTGTTGAACACAAACCATCACAATGATTCTGTGATCTAACATATCTTTAATCAATAGTTAATATGTATGCATGTATACCATATATTGCAATCCTTTAGTAGAATACTCTATAAAACAATACTCAGATGCAAAATAAAACTGCAGAGCTGTTTAGAAGGAATAAGTATGTGGACTTTTATAGCAAACGTATAAAACTGGATGCAGGCAAATGTAACAGTGAGGAGGAAATCAGTAACATCAAGATCTGCATCTCCTCAGGAGGATCCAGAATGCTGACAACTTGCTGCAGCTGCCCATCTAAGGAGCAATGACCTTGGAAGTTCTTGTGAAATCACATAGTGAGCAGGACACCAGAGAAGTGAAATAGCACTTCTTTAAAATATCAGTTATGGTAACTACAGTTCATTATTTATTTTTAATGCTATTTGATTCTGACTAATAAAAAGGAAAGATAGATGATGTTTGAGAAACATAGGCATGAAATGATAATTATTTTTTTAAAAAAGAGCAAAAGCAGCAACATGAGTCGAGTGAACTTTGGAAAGAAACCTTTCATACTTAGGGAGAGGAGAAAGGCAGGGCATCTTGGAAGGACTGACATTAATATTACAAGCTTGCATGCAAGCTATCAGTCAATCATCAAATGCACAGCAGCAAACTGTCTTAATGGGGAGGATGATAGGAAGCAGGCAAAGAGATCAGTGAGGAATTCAACTGAAAATTAAAAAGAAGATTAAATTGCAATGGGAATCCATGGCCACTTCTGAGATATCCTGAAGAGCTGGCAGACATGACACAGTGCCAGTGGGAGCTGCCTCAGCTTCAGGACAGGTGAAACAGCCCAGTTATCTAAGTGACACTAGATGTGTGTGTTCAGGCAATCAAGGTGTGCTATGAAACACATGACTTGAGATGCTAACATGTAGGTGTCAATACCTGAGGTAGGCTACAGGCTTCTGTAGTAGTCAGTGGCGATCTTAGGTTCAGTTCAGTTACTCACATGAAGGTATTTAGCAGTATTCAAGACGACCAAGGGTTACCAGTGGCTGACACAAGACCTACAGAAGACCTGTGTCCTTTTGAAGAGGCAGATGGAGATCTGATGTAGCAACCATAGTGCCTAAAGTGACACTAAAACTCCAGTTAATTCAGTCTATGAATCCTAGATAGCCATTCAGCCTTCCTTGAAGGAAATGCCTTAGGCAAAATTTGTACATAAACATCAACATCTCATGTCTTCTGAAATGCCTTGGAGTATCCTACTCACCTTCACAGTCTGCTTCACTGGAACGTGAGCTTTCCAGAAGCCCTGTTCATATCTGCTTTTGAAAATTACTTGGATATTTTAGGGTGGCCAGGGACATATGTCTAATGAATTGATCAAGCCCATGCAGACATCCATATTTTGGGTTTGCTAATTTCAAACCAACACAACTTTAAGGGATCAGTTCAGTTGTCTCAATATTTTATCATTGTTTGAGTTGTTTTGCAGCATAAACATAACCTCCAAGTGCCAGTCATGAGACTGTCATACCTGCTCGTTCTGAATGTGTCCAAATGGTACTAGCACCTGATAACTGAAGTATAAGGGATTTTATGAGGACAGCAAGAAAGTTCTGAAACCCAGACTACCATTCATGACCATTTCCTGGCTTGTCTTAATGTCTAGCTGGCAAAATGCCAACTCAGGCAGTACAAGAAAAGTGCTTTACTGGCAAGGATGTGACTTTAAGAATTGGCAGTTTGTTTCCCTGGTAAGATTAGTGCCACATTACTGCTCAGTGCAGAGGAAGTTAATGAGCCAGGCATTCCCAGGGGGCTATTGTAAGATGATCTATGTCCTTAGCATATCCTTAAAGATGTATCTCTTTGGTCCAACAGGATTGAGGTTTTGTAACATGGGCTGAACACAGATAAAACCTGGCATATACAGTCATATGTTATCACTTCCAGCTGACGTTACTAAAACAAAATGGTCCCATTTCAATGCTGTCCTCATTTATTCTGTCAAATAGAAGTTTGAATTTAGCATCCTTAATGGATGCAATTCCTTGCACTTGAGATATATTTTCTCAGCCTTTCAGTACAGAGGTTTGTTGTGTTGTATAAACACAGATTCTGCTTCCTTAGAAAAGTTGAACAGTTTTTTCCCTTTCCTATTCCACAAAGCAGTTAAGCATAAACTGAAGGTTCAATGAAATCAAACTCATCATACATTTAAGTGCTCTATTGAACTGCATCACACTTTAATTTCTCAAGGTCTGTTGATAATGTCTTATGATGCACAAGCCTTTTCATCCATAACAAAGGCTTTTTTTACACAGGACATTATTTAAAGGAACACACGCACAAAAAAAAGCCTAGGAAAGATTATAGGAATAAACTAACCATGACTGGTATGTTTCATGAATATATTCCCAGGCTTCAATATTTCCTGAGAATTGTATGGTCTCTGTGTATTTGGTAACTTTAATATTAATCATGTGCGGTTTTCATTTGTATGTATATACAAATGAAATATATATATATTATTTATATATATATATACTTGTAGTATTCACAACATCCAGTGACAAAGGCCAAGTGCTGGGTCCTGCACTTGGGTCACAACACCGCATGCAATGCTACAGGCTTGGGAAAAGAGTGGCTGGAAAGCTGCCCATTAGAAAAGGACATGGAAGTATTGATCAACAGCTGGCTTAATATGAGCCAGCAGTGTGCCTGGGTGACCAAGAAGGCCAACACCATCCTGGCCTGTATCAGGAATAGTGTGGCCAGCAGGACTAAGGCAGGGCTCATCCCCCTCTACTTGGCACTGCTGAGGCTGCACCTCAAATACTGAGCTCACTTTTGGGCCCCTCACTACAAGAAGGAAATTTAGATACTGGAGCATGTCCAAAGAAGGGCAAGAAAGCTGGTGAAGTGTCTAGAGAACAAATGTTGTGAGGCGCAGCTGAAGGAATGGGAGTTGTTTAGCCTGGAGAAAAGCAGACTGAGAAGAGACCTTGTTGCTCCAGGGGAAGTTTAGATTAGATAGGAAAAAATTATTCGCAGAAAGTGTTGTAAAGCACTGGAGTGGCCTGCCCAGGGAGGTGTTGGAGTCACCATCCCTGGAGGTATTTAATATGTGTAGATGTGGTGCTTAGGGACATGGGTTTCTGGTGACCTGTCAGTGCTGAATTAACGGTTGGACTTGATGGTCTTGAAAGTCTCTTCCAACCAGAACATTTCCATGATTTTATGGTAAATGTTGTTTCTCTGATGAATAAAAAAGACTGTGGTTGCATTTAATTTAGCTGCTGGGAGAAGAAGAGGCCACAGAGTTCAGATTTTCTGGTAGTCCAGACGCAGGGACCCAAAGTTTCTATGCAGTTTAGAAGCCAGGATTTTATTTACAAAGAAGTCAGAGTGCGAGTGGTGGGAGGGGAATGACATATGCCTTAGTCTCACTCTGATAAGGAGCTGGGATGATGCCAGAGTGCCATATAGACAGAGCTTAAACATTGGCTTCATTGCAGAATACATAAACCTCTGCTAGGAGGAAATACCAGACATAAAATGGCTCTTTAATCTCACAGACAAATTCCAATTACAAATGCATGACACACTTTTTACACTAGGCATGATTAATCACTGGAACAAACTACCAGTAGAATTGATGAATTCACCATTTCTTGATGCTTTCAAGTCAAGACTGGATGCACTCCTAGAATTTATGTGATAGCCAAACACATGTTATAGTCAAGTTCAGTGTTTGTTATTGGGGTTAATATTGTGGGTAATAAAGTTTGGTTTGGGTTTTTTTTTTCATATAGTGGAGGTCAAATTTTCTGGCTTAGAACTCTCTAAAGCTAATACAGAATTATTTCAGACAACATAACATGATCATTGTCACCATATTCTTGCCCCTTCCCTTCACTGTCTGTGACGGAGTTGCCATTTGAAATTCAAGCTCCTGTTTAAGTTCCTGCGTTCCCAAATAAATGAATTGTTGAATGTAATAAGGTTAGTATATTGACAAGATAAGAAATACAAAACACTTAATTGGATTTGGGCCCAAGCACCTTCCAACAAACATTAAACATGCAAAAGTGAGGTAAAATACCTAATATTCATCAGTAAGACCCATTTTATGTAGCCTTTGTTTTGTCGCAACTAGCTTCTTATGAGAGTACAGTCTGGAAAGAAGCTCCTGGGTCACCGTATCCATTTTCTTGATATCTTCAAGAGGTAATTGAATAGCTTCTTTCATAAACTGAGCAACTCAGTTTTAAGAAGGAAAACTACATTGACCTGCCTCTAACTTCTATTATTCCAAAATCATATCACTATATACTCAACTTGTAATTTTCAGCCCTCAAAGCCTGTAAATAACTGTTCATTACCCACCTTTAACCAACTTAGTACTTCTATCTTTCTGGAATGTAGGTGCTAATATATTTAGGCCAAGTAACATTTTGCATTTAGGTTTTATTTTCCTAAGCCAAACTTAGGACAGGTTCTCCATTCATAACATCACCGTATTAGTCTTTCTTCTTTCTTCTTTCAGTTAAAATTGGTCTTTCTTAATTGTGGATGACAACAATGCTCTAACAGGTCTCAGGAGGGCTATAGACAATAGCGATATCTTTACATCTCCTGAAGACAAACAAGCTTTGCATAAGCTTTTTTGGCAGCTATATCACATTATTGGTTTGCAGTCTTTGACCCACTATGTAAGACACCCAGATCCTTTTACTTTTCATTATTTGTGACTCTGAAATTTCTACCTAAAGGTAGAAATTCTCATTTTTGGTCCCTAAGGGCACAAGCCTGTACTTTGTGTTTTTGATTTTAATTCCTTTTTTTGGTACCCCAGTTCTCACAATCTCAGTTCTCCCAATAAGTATCTGGATTCTCCTTTCTATGGGCAATGTTGAGTATCTTGTTTGTATTAACAAATTTCAGTGGTGGACTTCTTTGTTCTGAACTCATTAATGTTCAGTGCTCTGCATTATTCATTTTGAATCTGGAATGAATTATGATCAGTGTCAACAAAAGTATTACCTGAAAGAATGCACATGTCATAATCTCTGCTGTAATAGTAACTATTGACTGATAGTGTTTGAACAATACATATACAAAGGATTCTTTTGAGTCCCTAAAAGAGATGAGAAATGAAAATGACTGGCTTCCATTCATATTCTAGTACTGACAGTAAATGTGTCCCACCACGGCAGGGAACAGTGTGTTGTCTGTATGGTTACAGCATAGCAGACAGAGTCTGGCCAGGTATTAGCACATCCTCTAGGACTGGATGCTAGAACTCTTAATAAGAAAAACTGAGCCTTCTTCAAAGAAACTGCAATCTCCTCAAAATGAAGTGTCTGCAAAAGGATGTACCAGTGCCTACAAAAGGACATAATTTACTCATAAACATACATAGAGATTTGCAGATTACCTTTCAGTTCTGCCTGTGGGTCGCTCACTGAGCTAATTACATGTCTTCCTGGAGGGTTTAGAGGATTGACAAACACAGGCAATATGCACAATACTATATTCAGATTATGCTTCCTCCTGATAATCTGGTAATGTATGTTGATTTTACGTATATTTTAATAATTTATTTGCACAATTATTAAAATATTGGGTAAATGTTGTAAACACGGAACAGTGCATATAAATTATGATATAGTTTTGTCTTTGTTGGGTATAGCTACTGGTAATGAATTGGATAGTTGATATAAAACATACAAGTACTCCCTAAAAAACTATGATTGTGTAATCACCATTTTAACATAAAGAGGATGCCCTTAGGATGTCTATCTGCAGCTAAATGCTGCCTATATTGCATATCAGAGCATATAGAGCATTTCTCAGTTTCTTTGGAGACTACAGAACTCATTATTGTGTCATTAAAAGCACTGAAATATTTGATTTCAATGACTGGATCTTTGTCACAAGGTAAATTATTAATGGTTATTTGGCATTTAATGATTTCCAAATGTTTTTATTGCCAGCTATTAAATTAAGGGAGACTAGAAAGGAAAGATTACAATTTGAAATCGACTGCCAACTTTTAATTGAGATTTTTTCTCTTGAGAATATGGTGGCTGGATCTTGCATTAGTAGCTCATTGAAGCACATATATTTCTTCTGACATATGTTATAGTTAGATCTTTTTATTGATATCAAAATGTTTTTCTGTTTTAAAGTATCACCACAGAATATTCCTTTCTAGAAATTGTTTATATTGTAATTATGCTTTTTGCAACACTCCAAATACATATACTGTTGCATTTAATGAGTATCACACCAGCTGGTAATATTTTGTGGATTTTGCGCCATTGTTATTTGTTTTGCAAAAATAGAACTGTATTATATGTTATTTTCTTTCCCCTTGCAGTATGTTTCATTATTTAGCAGAATAATGAATAATGATCTCTTTCAGTATTTCTGTTGTTATACCAAATTGTACTGTTATGGTAATGCTTGCTTATTGTCCTCCATAGAATAAAGCTGCAAATATTCGACCTTTGCTTACAGATTTGGGTGGAATAAATACAAACTACGGCCTGATGAAGAAAATCTGTATTCTACCTAAAAAGGCTCAGGTCCAACTCTTCAAATGTCTTAAAATACCTTATTAATTTGAATTCTGTTCTTAAGAAAATATAAACCAAATAACTATGTATGCTCTAGTATCCTCATTTGTGTTGAGATTACCTCTAAAGAATTACAAGTCAGAAAGATCAAGAGAGGACCTTAGGTACTAAGAATATACCCTTGAGAAGAACTTCACCCAGTACATTTGCATCAGAACTAAGACTGAACTTGAACATATTAATTTTTTTGGTACATCTAGATCATCTTTGTTTCAGTCTGAAGAGAACTGTCACTCCCTGTGGGCAAAGGACCTGGGTGCAAACAACCTCAAAAAGCAAGTCTTAGGAGTGTGCTAGTGTAGTGCTGCATCCTCCTTTGTTGCCAACCAGTAGACATTATTACTCCTAAATTAATACTGCAGTAAAAATGTTTGCTCAGTTTCTGGTCTGAAGTTGGTTTATACCAGCCTGTCTTGAAGCAAAAGAGTAAGCTCCTAACTGACTGCAAAATCTTGTGGCTTTATGTCTTTAGAAGATAACCTTGATTCACATTGGATGGCCTGAAAAGGAGATGCAAAATCAACATGACTAAAAGTGTTACATTCCTTCTACCTAACCCCAGATATCCATTCTGTACTTAAATGCCTTTGAGGTGTTCTTATAGACTCTTGACATAAACTGTGGTAACAAAAGACATTTCTAGGCTGCAAACAATCTCATCCAAGAATAGTTATCCAAAATAGGTCAGATGAATTCTACAATTGCCAATATTTTCTTCATTGACTATAAAGGAAGTAAAAAGAACATTCCTCTGAGGAATGCTTAGTGATGCCCGATATCTGTGGGCAAATCCCCAAATTGATCCCCTCCTATCTGTCCAGTTGAATTGTTGTCTAGGGTCCATAGACATTATTAACAAGATCTCTTCTGTTAATGGAAGTTTATGCTCTTAGTATTCAGAAAACCACCTAGGTTAGTCAATTAAATTTAGTTGTCTTGAACTCAGCTGAGTTGAAGGAATTTGATGCAGTTGCCTAGAAACAGGCATCTAATACCATTTGAGGTATGCTGTAGCATCCCATAAATCTGCATAGGACTAGTAGGAGAGACAAAAAGCTTTCAGAAGGACCTGTGTCCTTCTGTTCCTTCAGGTATCCACCAGATGGGATAGACCATAACAATTCAAAAGGCATAAGACGCCTTAGTTTAAGGCACACTCTGGGTGTCAGAATCTCACCAACCCATGGCTGATGAGAACAACCACTACAGTGACTGTCTTTACATACAAAGTCATATAAAAAGGCAAAAAATTTCTAATGCTGGGATGGAATGAGTAAAAGACCAAAATCCAGAATACAAGAAGACTGCCAGTCTATTGCAGAAGCACCTCAAATGATTATTCTGGAGGGGAGATTTGGGTAATTCCATTTGGGCTAGTATTGCTGGGATAAGATTCTGTGAAGGGATGGCTCATTGTTGCAGTTTAAGGATAGTGATCCAGGAAAGAACATTTTCATAATAAAGGACTGGACGAGAAGAAGCAGAGTTATAACAACCTTGACAATTTGCAAGTCATGCTTCAGGCCCCAGCAGTCATAATATTTAAGAAAAAACATTATAGTTGGGTTGGTCTTCTGTACAGGTGTTGTTTGTTTTTAATGTCTTTAGTGCACGCAGGTTGTTCACCCTTTATTTCTCACCTGTAAGATTAGAAACGTGTTATCTTGAAACAACGTCTACTGACATGCCTTCAGCAAGTGACACTTTGGGAAAAATACACTCAAGATTTCTATGTAAAAAAAAATCAAAATCAAAACATCAACATTATTTTGTACTTCACAAATTTAATTTCCATTGCAATTACTTCAATGGCTGTTCCTACCTGGTCAAGTCAGACAAAAACAAGAGTCTTTCCAGGATGTTGAGTCCTAGTTTGCACACATCTGATTTGACTAAAGACCTGCATATTTTCCAGTGTCAAGCAGCGACAACCTGCACTGCTGTCAGCCAATGCTCCCTCTCAGGATGGGGAATCAATAGCAGCTGCTGGCAGAGACCTGTCAACTTTTTTCGTATGTGGCTTTCATTGCCTTTATCCTTGAACAGCCATATTAATTTCTGCTGGGGAAGTGTAGCCTGACATAAAACTTTCCATTCAGATGAGCAGATTTGACAGATTTGTCTATGTATTAATAGACTAAGTTCAGCAGAATTTAAGATGCAAATTTATTCTTGGCCTATTTTCCTTTTTGCACTTTCAGTCTCTGTTTTCTCCCCTGTGCTTTTTCCCTAGCTGTTTACATTTCCTCATCTCCTCTGGTCCATATTGATAACATTAAGACTTTTAATCTTTTAATCTCCCATAATTCACTAGATTACATTTTAAGTGAGGGAAGAGGACAATAGGGCTGGGAGTTTGTGGCCTTTCCTCTCCACCTTGTCCTTGTGGGAGAACTATTAATGGCACCCCAAAAGGAAAAGCCAGACGTGTCTCCTCTTCAGCAGGAAGAACAGACAGAGGCCAAGCAAAGGTAAAAAAATCCTGGCATGGGGAAGGACAAAATAATAAGAAACCAGCTGAACCTTGGTGGTTTCTAGAAGCTACCAGTAGCTAATATGCAGTGAAGTTGGGTCACCATGGTGGATATTTTGTGAGGAGCAATAGCTGCATCAGCAGCCATCTTGTCCTTGCTGAGGGAAGGAAAATTAATACTGCTAAAGTGCCACCAGAGCTTCTCCTCCACTTGGGCCAAGCACTGCAAATACATTCATTTTGTCTAAATTTTGTTATCTTTTGGGGTTT
The DNA here is from genome assembly GCA_033439905.1 of Ceryle rudis. NCBI lineage: Eukaryota > Metazoa > Chordata > Aves > Coraciiformes > Cerylidae > Ceryle > Ceryle rudis. The sequence goes on from JAAGNO010002359.1 coordinate 117,686, forward strand.
GGTGAGAGTGACAAAAGCCTGAAAGACACTGGAATGTACTTCAGCCTGATAAGTGAACAGCATGGGCTGCTGCTTCCTCCAAAAGTAGCACGAGGGAGATGCACCCTGCCACCCACTGCTGTTCCCAGGCAGGAGGCTGGAAATCTCTCCCATGCCACAGGATCTGAGGGCTGATGGGGGTTGCAGGCTCCTGATCTGTGGGACCCACTGCTGTTGAGTCCTCCAGGTATGTCACCTGGATTGTCTTGGCAGGGTGCAGGGGGTGCAAGGCCTTCTCCTGCCTTTGTCCCCTTGGTTTCATGGGGAGCGAAACAGGTTGAGCTTTGCTTTCCTAACTCAGCAGGACAGATGCTGCTGAACCAATCAGGATGGACCTTGCAGGTCTGAGTCCAAGCCAGTGTAGTTATTTTTGACGAATCATGGATCAGAAGGCCATAGGAAGTCATTATGCACATTCAGCCTTATCTGCTAAGATGCACTGGCTGTAGCACTTCCCACTGTCCTCATTCACTTTTAGATGAGATGGATATTTTTAAGAAATAATAAACCACCCAAACGCAGTTAAAAAGCTAATTACTGTTGGGAAGTGATGGGAAGCTGCTGATGCTGCAAGGCCTGCACAGGGTACCGTCAGGGAAAAGCCCTGGTGCTCAATCCACCCAACATGTGGAATCCTGGGCTGAGGAGGATCATCCCCCACACCCCGTTCTCCTGAGCCCAGGAACAGGATTGAGTCCTGTGGTGCAGTCAGGAGAAGGGATTTGGTTATCGCCCTGACAATTTTAGGCAAATAAAAAAATCCCCAAACACTGAAACTGGACTGGGGTCTGAAATACTATATTAAAGTTCTATTCTAAGAAAAAAGGACTTTGTCATCAACCTTCTCCTAAGGACTGTTTATGCCTGTCTATTTTTTGTGTTTCCTTCCTGTGACTCAGACATCTTGCTTTTGTTTTCAGCACTTAATATCCATTGTTATCCAACGATGCAATATGATCTGACTGACCAAACATGTTATCATAATTCAGAATTACAAGGTTTTCCTTTATTTCCCTCTTTGGTTAGTTGTGTGCTACTACTGATTTTATTTAGCATGTTGACTCCTGCAAAGGTTTTTGAGACAAATAAACCTCTTGTAAAATAGTCTCAAAATACCTAGAGATGTGTATGTTCTTCACTATTGTGATATGACATCAGCATTGTATAAAGTTTGATGTTATTTTTTTGCCAGGGACTTGATAATATCAGATATACTTGTATAGATTCCACCTCGAGATGTAATTTTACATCAACTTCTGCAATCTTTTTCTGAATGTTTTCTGATGAATACTCCAAGGTGCTCCAGATACTTACATGACACAGAGACGGACAGGTTCAGTCTATTATGGTACTTGTCCCATCCACTTAGACAGCCATGAGGCTGAAGCTGAAGATCACAACTTGTCTGATTAAGTGTAGTTTCCATGGTGGCAGCAACACTGCTATGTAGAAAGTGCCACTCTAGTGGCAGAAGTAAGGAAGAAGACAATATATAACTACTATTTGCAGAAATTCTGCAAGTCAAGGTAATTGCCTACAGCTACCTTGGGTGCCAGGAGTATATGTTTCCTTAATACTACTGTTGCAAGGTCTGTGGGTCACCTAAGCTACTCCTCAAAGATTTGGGGCTTTCTTTTACCATCCAGAGCCCTTGAAGAATGCAAATGTTTCCTAATAACGAGAACATTTTATCTTCAGTGTTCTTTCCTGGCCAAATAACGAGGTCAAGGAAGCTTTGTCCTTAGAGGACAGATTTTTTATACATCATTTATGCTTTGAGACGGATCAACCTAAAATGGAGCATAAACATGGTGAGTGCCATTCCTTCACTTGTCTGTAATCACTCTTTAGCTCTTTTGAGGGCTCGAGGTATATTTTCCATAGTTGTGGGAAAAGGGGGTTAATTACTCTTTATTTGATGCATGTCAGATCATGTATTTGCTGTTATCTAGGAATACATGTGTATGTACTCATATAAATAGGACTTCTAAAGATTTCCCACCTCTCCAGTTTTTTAATCAACAATAGTGTAATATATCTTGAGGGGTTTTTTTATATTTCTACCTTTGTATTTTTCATTGTGTTCTGTAAAATGTTACCTTTTTGAAAAGTTGCATTGAAAAGAAATGTAACCTTGTCTTTCAGTTCTTAAAACCTTCCTTTTACCTGTCAAACTTAGGGACCATTATTTTCTCCCACATGCTAGTCAAAAAGGGGAGAAAAAGCAAAAGTAAAACTGCTCAGTTTTGGAAATGTCTCAGGTTTTCAAATCTTTTAACAATATTTTCCTTTTTAAATAAAAATCCTGTTTTTCTACCTGCAACTTTGCTACTTAAACTTGATCACAGAAATATTTTTCAGAATCTTTTTTGACGTAACCCAAGCTATGACATAAGAATGCAATTCTGCATTTTCTGATTAAGCAGTGATAAATCCAATATATTTCTTCTTTTATTTGAATTTTTTTTTTTTTCCTGCCTTAGCTCACATTTATTCTTATCTTGAGGAAAGTAAAGCATAGTTCTGGAATTCAAATCCTGATCCACCAGAGGAAGGAATCTGCCTTCAGGTGAGTGGAAATGTTATTATGGCTCATCGTTCTCATTTTCACTTTATGATCCTTGAAAAAATCCTGAACAACTAAAGGAAAAGAAAGTTGTTATTCATGACTAATCATTTTAACTTAAGCAAAGTGAGAACAGTCAAAGGATATATTTAAATAACATTTACAGACTGACAAAAAAATTTCTTTTCCATGCAATAACTAGAGGTCTCCTTCAGAAAGTGTAAAGTCCTATAACAGAAGGAGATCCCATTGTCTCAGGGGAACAGACTAATGCCCCTGACACTGCAAGGGAGATTCCTAATCAAGCTACTCTGGGCTAAGGTATGGGTAGAGGTGAAAGAAAGAGTGAAACTGAGTCTGGCTTTCAGCTACTTTTGGGGACATTTTTCTCACAGAGAAATGATTCAAGGGGAAAAACACTATACCTCCACCTCAGACTCTCTCTCTGAATTATTACTTCTTTTCAGTAAAAATTTTCAGTATTTTTCAAATGAAAATTGACAATGTCTGAACAATAAAATAAGTATTCATTTACTGTGAGTAATTAAAAATATTGATTGGTGTACTCTGGTTTTTTTGTTTGTTGCATCTCTTAATTTCTCCGTTCCTCCTGACAATTTGCAGAAACTTGCTTTCATACCATTCTAAGATATTTGTTCTTCGGGTGGCAAACATTAAAGTTAAAAACACACCATGGTCCTTAGTCTTGCAAATAAACAGCTGAAATAGCCTGCCTATAAAGTCACAGTGCCCTCCCTATCAGCTGAATTGAACCATGATATGGCAACTTTGTGCACAGTCAGACACTGAAAACAGACATGCTTTTGTAAAGAGAATGGAAAAATTTTGATTCATTTGTCAGCTTAACTAAAAGCAAAATGAAAGCACTACAACAAGGAATTTGGAGTGATGAAACTAAGAAGAAAAGAAGAATTGGACTCTACAGAGTGCCATGGGCTCCAAACCCACAATGTTCATAATACCTGACTGAAAGATCCTGCCTAAGCACCAGTCTGTAAAATGGGAGAGGTCATTCGCAAGGAAAATATGCTTTTATATATATAAAAAAAACCCACCACAAACAAAACCAAAATCAAATCAAACCAACCAAAACACAACAACAAAACCCAAAACCAACAAAAAAACAAACCCAAACAAAACAACACGAAACAAAAACAAAACCAAAACCAAACAAATCAAATAAATTAAAATAAGATAAAATATAACCAAGAAAACACCAACCCTCCCTCCCACAACAGTGATTCATTAATTGCCTGTGCAAGGCACACACTGAAGAAAATAAATAGAACCTGTCATACTTGAAATAGGAAAAGGGAGGAGATGATGATGGGATAGGAGACAGAAAATGATACATAAGACATGACATGAAAGCAAAAGTCATATAAAGTGAAGAACCAAAATAAAGAGCAGTGACACAAAGTCATAGCACAATCATAACAAGCCAATGTCGGGACACAGGATCATGGATGTTTTCAAGCTGTCTGCAATTTCCTTCAATAAAATGGCTTTAAAGATTTGATAACATTTCCCACAGGAAGGACCGCAAGGCTATTAAGATGTATTGTATTGGCTAGCCACAGGTTCCAAGTCCCACTATAATGTCATTTTCAGTTCAGAGTAAAGGATTTCTTCTATTAGAAATTATCGTTAATAACAAGATGCCTGTCAGTTGACCTTTCTCAGCAAAAATATCACTGGTGAGATCTTTCTTAAAATCTGGCATATCTCTCAAATATATCATCCGAATCTTTATTTTGGGGCCAAAATCTCATCTTGAGCTACATTTTCTTTATTCTCATTAACATCAGTGGAAGCTTAGCTCAAATCCAAGGGCAATATTTGTCCTCTACTGCTCAAAAGGGTCTGAAGTTGTATGTGAAAGTTTAGGTTTCTGTAGATCTTCTATGTTCTCCTCTCCTCTCCTTTCTCTTCTTTCTTTCTTTCTTTCTTTCTTTCTTTCTTTCTTTCTTTCTTTCTTTCTTTCTTTCTTTCTTTCTTTCTTT
>JAAGNO010002360.1:0-24560 GCA_033439905.1 Ceryle rudis
AAAAAAGTAGATATTATTTCAGAATTTTGAAATACGATCATAGAATCATATTAATATTTTATGGGTTTTATTCCAGGAAATTAGTATACTGTAAATATATTAATAGTCAAAATATCACATAAAATGCTGCAACTATAGAAAATAGCAAAAGCTGATTCATTGTCAAAATTCCAAAGCAAACTTGGTAATGAGGTGTCAGGTTATCTCTGTTATTGGACAGATTAATTTCATATTACTTGGAAAATCAACAAGCAATATTAATAAAGCAGGACATGAAGTCTAATTCCTGTTAAAACCAACAAGCATGAAGGATACCTGAAATTGAATAGGATTTATTTTATGTTTAATAACATGCATGTCTAAAAATATCAGCTAATAAAAATGAAATGTAATACCCATCTTAATATTATTCCAATTTTGATTTTGGAATTCAGATAATAGTAGAAAAATACTTAATGTTCTGATTTTAAAAGCTTTTTATGTCTAGTACAGCTAACCACTATCTGTTAGGTTTTAGGCATATACAGTTTTTTTCACTGTGGTTTTTTATTGCTTTGGGAAATTTCTGTCTCCATGATTCACAGTTCTGTAGATCTTCCCTGATGAAAAACCTCAGTGAAATAATTATGCATAGATGTGAAAATATCTGCAGGGCCACTTCATCTTTGAACTTCTTAATTTATTTGGGTTAAATAAACAGCACTAAACAGTACTGAAATGTAAATAGAGTTCTCATTTAAATGCCAAAGTAATACTTCCATAAGAATAAAAGTGACTCAGTACATTTGTTCATTTTAAGTAGAAGCTGTAAAACAAATGTGAACTGATTACAGGAAGATGTGAAAGAAAAATATCAGTAAATAATTATGAAACTCATCATTAATGCTGTAATATTACATTTCACTAAAGTTGGTATCTTCCACTAGGAGCATTGTTTGCTGCCTTCCTATTTTAACTTGTTAAAATCTCAGGTAAAGTGACTTACTCTCTGAGAGAGCCTCTCTCTCTTGATTCATTCAGGAAGCTGATAACCCCAGGCATCTCAGATTAAACATATGAAGTTTGAGGAGGGGAATTTCTGACTGCAGAAATTTCTGACTGGTTCAAAACCAGATCTTAAGGAATTGAGATAATACAGGTCACAGTGAAAGTTTCTTCCTCAAAATCCTTTCTCTACAAAAAAAAAAAAAAGAAATATTAAAAAATATTTTTAAAAATCACATGCCTCAGCTAATATTATTCTAAGAACATTTCACAGCTCTTAAAATGTTTTTTTACCTTGTCTGTATTTGTCTATTTGGTCTGACTTTTATTCGAGAGGAATGATAAAACTCCTGTAACTTCAGTTAGAAAAGAATACAAAGTTTTAGTATCCTGGGACCAGAAATATATCACATATCTTAATCCTTAATCGGATCAGTTCATCCTTAGATAATGTGTTTCATCTATATGTATTTCTGTATTGTTTACTCCATTTACTTCACAGCCCTTATTTCACATTGTAATATTTTAGTTTGATTATTGATATATTAATAAGAAAAATAATTAAGCTGCCATTATTTCAATACATTGCAGTTGTGCTTCTGAAGTCACTGAGGTGCATTACTGTGAAGTGTCTTCTGTGTTTTATAATCTTCAAAGTATAAATAAGAGCACTGGTAAAGCAATACAGGTTCTAGACAGCACAGTAAAAGCACGTTTCAGTTTTCAGGAGAACAAAAGAAAGATATTTTGAATATCATTATCCCTTTCAGACATCTGTGATTAGAGGAACCTACCTCGGCCTAGAATACATGAGAAAAGGAAATGGAGGCGATGGAGGAGTAATCATTAATATCTCATCCTTGGCAGGTGAGAATATTTTCTGTCTAGACACTTTCTACTCACTGGTTTGTTTCTAATATAAATGAATCATACTAAGCTGTCATACTATTTCTTCTTTCTTATGGCTTTTCCCTGCTTATTCCCATTTTGACCCAGTTTTGATCACAGCAACCAAAGTAGTATCAAAAGACCACCACTTTCACTTGGTTTTCTAAACACAGTTCAATGAAAAATTCAGTCATTTCCCTAACCTATCAGTCTTACATTTAGTGATCTTGACCATGACCTAAATAGGTTTTTTCAGGTTTCAATACTTTCACATATTGAGGAAAACCTAATTAGTCTCAATTCATTGTGATCATTCATTCTTCAGTAATATTGTTGAAATAAAAGATAATATACCCTACACTATGTTTAAAAAATAAAGGTTACTGTGTAGACCTAATTTGAATTCAGGGTTACTTTAAATCCAATTTTTTTTTTTATGTTAGGAAGCATCTATCAGGCATCAAATATGGAAAATCAGATAATCTTTTTTGACAGAAAGTAAGGAAGCAGTATCAGGTCCTCCATTCTACTCCATAGGAGAACAGCTGTAGGAAAATTTAAGATCAGACTTTATCTACTTTATTAATGAAGACTGTCACACACTATGAGCACTATATCCCAAGTCCTCTCAGATGTTCTAAAGCAGAGAAGCCATAAAATTAACATTCATATTTCACTGAGTTTAAGCAAGCATATTCTTTTCTCACTACTTACTATGCTACAACTGTATTTCAATTTATTGGCATTAAAATAGAATTATATGCCTTCTAAGTCTGTCTGAGTTATTCCTGCTCATTTGTGAGGCAGAATTCTTCACCCTTTCCTGTAGGTACACTCAATGTTGCAGTGGCTGGGCTCACAGCAAAAAACCACAACTGTGAATAAATAGAGAAAAAATCACCTGACACCCTTCATCAAAAAAAAATTGTGTGGAAATACTTGTATTGTCTCTTGTTTTAAGAGTTTGGTCTCTCCTGCTACTGTCATTCTGTCTGGAAAAATAACACATATGCCAATTTACACTTGGATTGTCAGTGCTTTCTTTGGTATCCATCCAGAATACCAAACAATAGTAATTTTATTCCAGGGTATTTAACAATGAAAAGTCAGTAAGACAGCAGTGGCCATAGTTTCTGGTTATAGACAGGTGTGAATGTCCTGAGTACTATTAAATTCTCCTGTAGACCTTAGCTTTTGTGATGAGAAGTCCAGCCATAATGCACATGAATCTTGAGGATCTGACTTAATACATGCATATATCTTGTACGGATGCGGGGTGCTTTATCCCAAGTCTCTATGTACCTTTAAGTCAGCACTTGCAATACTGCCTAACTCATTGCCTGCTGAGGCCAGTAAGTTTATCTCCGTAGGCTCAAATGGACATTGTATTGGGACCAAATTAACCTGGAGGAAACTGCTAGTGCAGTACAAGAGTTCATCAACACAAGTAAAAGATTAAACATTTTCACAGTGCTCATGCCATGTAGTGCTTAAGAAAGGGCAGAGGTAGTAAGTAATTTGATTCTTTTCTAACTAGTCTTAAACACAGAATTGTTTTGATTTTAAGAACTAACAGTGTAGCTGTTCTCAGTTTGTTATGAGCTTGTAAGTGCCATTTTATTTATCTGATTAAAATTTGCAATTATTTGCTTACCTTTTTAGCATTAACATTGTGCCATAATGATTGCTGGTATCTGTCAAAACTAGTGTTCTTTGCTTTGTTTGCTTTTACGTGGCTTCTATTTAGCAATTATTTCCAAGGTCATAAGGAAAAACACATTGTAAAAGCTGACATACAGTAATTTTTATTGTTTATTTATTTACTACTATTTGTGATTCTAATTCTCCTTTACAGTCTGAAGGTCCAAGTTCTCCAGTTTATTCCATATATAAAAGGCAAACTGCCATTGGCTTGCTTAACCTTCCCATTGAGTATTTTCTTTTCTCAGAGCTAGCTTCTGTTGATCATTAAACTTTTGAGTGCTTTTGATACCCCCTGTCCAAGTTCTTTATAAGATTTTCAGATACACTCTGCAGTCAGCAAATACTCCTGTGTTTTGCTGAGAAGCAAGAAGAGATATATTTAGTGGTTACGTAACATTCAATAATATTTGCTTTACAGATTACTTTCCAGTTCTTCCCTGTGAGAACCTTGCCAATGATTTGAACTAGGGGCAGAATCAAGGCTTACTGTTTTATATTTCCAAACACCCATGGAACTACTTAAAAGCTTCCTATGAAGTGGATGCTTAAAGTGTTCATTCAGCTGGATGAAAGCCAGAACGTCCACCCAGCACTAAATATTCCTTTCTTTAGTGCCTCCACAAGACAGGATAAGAAAGGGAAAGAAATATGTGAGCACATGTAGCAAGCACTCAACTCCTAGCCCACTACATCTCAAAGCTATAAAACTTGCTTAATTTTATGGGAATTGTGCACTCATATCAAGAGGAAGTAATGCCACTAAGCAACTGAGATAATGGGAAATGTGTTTTACTGCCAACTTGACCCCATAAAAGATAATGCCAACAACTGCAGGTTTTGGCATTGTAATAAACTTCATTTCAAATTCAAAGAGTAAAATGTTCTAAAATTTCTTCTGTAGGAAGCTACGCACATTAGTTTTAATTTTAACAGAATAGTTACAAGAACAGAAAAACCCTACAAAAGTAAGCATAGCTCCCAAGATTATTTACAGGATTACATTTAGCATTGTCTATTAGCTTTTGGTGGCTACTACCTGTACATTTCTAGTAAGTAAAGTGGGGAAAGAATTCATGTGTATGCATGCACTTTGTTTTGATAACTTTCAAGAAGGTATTCTGTAAAACTGAATTTTTATCTGTCTGCATTCTAGCAGATTTTTAAAAAAATCATCAAATAATTCATGGAGGGTTTATAAATTGGTAAAATGCTTAGCATAACATCATGCTAGCTGTTTGAGAGGTTCTTCAATATGTAGGGATATCTTTCTATTGTACACCAATACTGGCAGGTTGATCACACTCAACTTCAAGCACTCAGGCTCCAGAAGCAACCAGTCTGTTCTCCTCCTATAGAAATCCTTAGGCAAAAGAAATACTTAAAGTACCCCTCACAGCAGGGTTTCTTTAGGACCTGATCCTATATATTTTCCAAGAACAAAGCTAAGCATATGGTTAACATCATTGAGTAAAGGCAAGACAGTGATACAGTGGAGCAAAGGCGTGAATCACTGTACAACCGGAGCTTTCAATTCAGCATCATGAAAGAGTTTCTGGTCCCTCTCCTTTGTAAAAATGAGGATGCTGAATGAGGTTTGAAAATTTAGGAACTATTCCCTTGAGACTTCAGCTCACTGTTAAAAAAAAATTCCTAGAAATGACAGAGCTTAGAATTTTTGTCAGGGTTTCTGTGTCTCCTTTGTTATGACACAGATGAGAGCAAGATAACCGACATAATGAACGTGATCTTGTGCCCCTTCCTATTTTTAAGAATAGGGTATTATATAAACCTCTTTAATCAATTTTTTCATCACTCTATAGGACTATCAGTCTATATCATGTCATTAGTTCATTTCTCTAGTTGCATATCTGCTTCTTCAAAAGAGACTTTGCCCTTCAAAGAACATTTTAAGCATATTCTATACTCTTTATCCAGACTTTTTCCTAAGGGTGACAAAGGAGATTTTTGTAGCATAGTTTGGAAGGACATTCAATTTCAATAAATATGGCTAAATCTTATGATGGTATTTATAAGTATTCTATCTTTTGTAATATGGTTTGATAAGTGTATTTTATAAACCAAACCTAACTCAGAAAGGAGAAGAAATTATTTTTCCAGCACATAGAGAAGCACATTTTGTTTTGCTTTTAAATGGATTCAGTCATTTTGCCAAAACTTACCTTTCTGCGTTTTCACGTCTTTCATAAATAATGAAAAAGTTAGAATTTTGGGATGCCACACAATACTGTGATTATACCATCAGTGACAACAGATTTAAATATTTTAATGGAATATTGACATGTTTTAAAAGGAATATATTTTGTCTAAAGTACAAGTAGGAATATAGCTGCAAAGTTATAGCGTAGAAGCAGTGGTTTCTAATGAACCCAAAGCCTCCATAAGCCATGTTAGAAAACAGGTTATGGTTCTTTATTCTCTGTGCCACATTCATCCAAACATGAGGTACACTCCAACAACTAATAAAACTTAAAAAGATACAGCTTAAAAGATATTATCAAACAGAAATTACATTTGTCTCAAGCTGCCTAACAGTGCACCCAGAGAGCAAATAAGGAGCAGAAAGATCATCTAAAAGCTAATAAATCTTATTCAAAGAGACTTGTTCAAATCTCTGAGGGCAACATATGTTCAGTGGCAAAGTGTACCTGGGGAAAACCGCTTCGTTCTGTATTCATCAAATATCTTCAGTAGACTAAAAGGAAATATTGGTTTTAACAAAGCTTACTAATAAAATTCAAGCTTATTGACACAATCCTCCACCTCCAATACTAATTTCTCAAGATGCAGATAATGAAACTATTAACCATGATAAATAAGCAATTGTAGCTAGAAGCATGACATCAGATCTCAAATGGTAGAGTTTTTTCCTTCAGACAAAATGGATTCCAGAGCAAAGAACCCTTGCAAGTCTCTAGCATACAATTTTTTTTCTGGCAAATCCATACTTAAAGCTGAGTAGTATACCCTTCATCTCCACTGAGATAAGTCACATCCCTTGATTATATCACTCAAAGATATGAAATATGAAGAAGGAAAAAAACCATATCACAGATATTAATTGAGATGATCCCATCAGAATCAAATATTAACACATCAAAATCAGTATCCAGTTTTATAACAACACATTCAGGAACACAGGCAAACTTTATCTCCTAAGTTTAGAACAGGCTGTGGTTTGCTATTAAAAAGACCCTACCTTTCAGGTGGAACTACAGCATCCATGTGGTGCAGTTCATCTGTTGTTGCATAGTGGAAACTGTTGATGTAACGGGCAGAAATGTATATACACTCATGGTCTGTCATCTCTTCTTGACCAACTTTTTGCCATGAAACTCAGTCTTACTTGAATTAAGTTCTTAATTTTTCTCCAAACCCTCTGATTTCTTTCTCTAGTACAAATAATGATTATATGCTCTTCTGTTCCCACCAGAAAGGTTCACAATTAGAACTCATTTCTTATTTTACAACTCCTATTCCATACAGATGATAACAATGATATTACCCAGGATTCTTACCTCTTTTTTCTGCTCCCTTCTAAAATATCTTCATCCTGGTTTTTCATTCCAGAACAGGGCCCACTGTAGGAGGTACCATGCCATTAAATCATTTTCAGCCAATCTAATTCAATCTAGAAAATGCTTCAAAAAGCTCTCCTATCCACAGCTCTGCCTTCATTTGTTTCTTCTCAATATCTGGGGTCTTCATTTTATTATTCTATTCACAGTGCTTATTCATTTATCTCTACACTCTACTTTCTCTGCAGTAAGGTCCTGCATTCACTTCTTGATGCTTTTTCCACTTGCTTATCGCAAAACAGCTTCCCTGTTTCTTTCAAATCTCTAAAAAAAAAAAAACCTATAATCCATGAAACATTACCAGAGTCATATTTTAAGCATACCAAATTTTACAATGCTTCAGATGTTTCATCGAGTTTGAATTACTTTGTCGTAGTTGATACTTTGAGCAAAAACCACCATGCAAAAGAGTATATATTTGTCACAGCACTAACCACATTGTCAAATAAATAAGCAATAACCATACAGCATGGGCAGATGCATTGGCTGCCTGTGCCCAGTCAGCTGTGCAGCGTGCTCATCCCGATTTCTTGCATCAGGGCTAGGGTCAAAGCTATAGCCGAGTCTGAGTTTTGTTACTGATCCGCAGAAGCAAAATATGCAAGGGACTTAAGTCAGACATTATATTTAGGTCATGATATATTACAAAGATAATATTAAATCAGTTACAGTAGTCAAAATGGATTTTGCCTTTTCCCTTACTGTTTCCTTCCTGAAATCATTGTAAATGGTTGCAGGTGTCCCATTTACATCAAGCAGCTAGGGTCTTAAAAATCAAAGTTTATCTAAAATACTTAATATACTTTATTTTTCTTCTAGTTTTGCTTTAAATACTTTATCGATTCATAGAAGGAGGCTCAAAAATCTCACCCTTGAGTGTTTTCTCTTAGATCCTGTCCTCCTTTTTAAGTTATACTTCATAGATATAACTTATTTCTCTCAGAATTTATATTTTTTTATTACTCTTCTTTTGCTTCCTTATGCTTTTACCCATGTCATCTTTTCCCATCCCACCCCAGATTACAAAATACCATTTGCAATTTTGTAATAATCTATTTTGTATCATCTCTATAAATCCATCACTTATTTTTCACATAATAGACTATGTTTGTCTTTAAGGTAATCATAAATAGGAGTACCCAACATTTTTATTCAGCTGCCTTTTTATTTTAAAGGACTCATGCCTGCTGCATTTCAACCTGTGTACAGTGCTACAAAGCATGGTGTAATTGGATTCACACGGTCAATAGCAGTAAGTATGCATTTCTGAAAACAGTATCAGCAGCTCCTTGGGAACATGCTGAACTTCTTACGTTCCTTCTCTATTGTCACACTACTGGGACTAATTTTCTTCAAGAAAATAAGTGTCTGAAGCAGTGGAGGCTCCCTCCTTTCACAAAAGGTATCCAAAAATGGAATAAGCAAGGCATGTGTGTATTTATGACTGATCTGAGGTTTTTGGGGCATAGAAGAAAGATGTTACAAAGCAATTTAAGGACAGTGGGAAGAGCCCAAAAGTCAAATTCTTATCCGAGGTTTAAAAATATTTTTCATAACTCCATCAGTCATTTAACATTTTGGTTTCCTTATTTATAAAACAAACTGATGACCCTTTTTTTTTTTATGGCAAAGAGGTACTAAAGTGTAAAAAAGTGACTTGAACACAAAAATGTTCACCATTACTTATTCTTACTAGCTCTTAATACACTGAAAATGACAAATGCAGGAAGGGACATGTTAGATGTTATATGACCATATAGGAAGTCTTAGCATCTGACTTCAAAACTTTCTAGTTAAATTGAACATGTAGTATGACAAAATAACTTGGCAGAAGCAAATATGATTACACCTTCATAGGCTAAGCTTAAAGATGATTTACTCATATAAGGTTTCCAATCTAATTTCCAGAATAAAGCACCTGAAATGATCATTTGGATAGTTTATCCACATTTTATGCCCTCACCCTCCCCCCACATAATTTCTTTTTTAGATTAACCTAAATAGGTTAGTACAGGTAAGTGTTGCATATAACATATTAGACAGGTGCCACCCAGCTGTCCATTTTTATTTTCTCCTTATAATATAAACATCATCATCTAAGTTCAAAAATAAAGGGTTTGCTAGAAAATAAGACAAAATGCTGTCTCTGTGGAACATGAGAATGTTCCAAAAGGGCAGGCTACCATATAATGAAAATGACATTTGATTTACATAATACCAGAAAGGATTGCTGTTAAATGTTAAACTAAATAGAACATACTGTTGAACAGTTTTGGTTATTCTTGGATATATCATGTATATAGTTCATAAGTTCTGTGCCATCACTAAGAAAGTTCATCCAGCATTCAGCATATGCTTGGATGCTGATCAGACTTGTTTACTACACACGTGCATTGGTAGCATTGCAAATGAAGGCTCCTACCATTCCCAGAACAATTTGTGCTGATTGCTTTCATCATGTTCCTGAACTGCTTCCTGAAAAACTCCTGCCTCTTTCCTGGAGTTCACAGGGACTTTAGATTTGTCCCTTTGCAGAGACAACAGAGCAGCTAGAAATTTTTAGCATTACAGTTCCAGGGATAAAGACAAATCTTATTTCTGTTGACACAAGGGACATAAATACAATCTTAGAGTTCAATCTTGATTTCAGATCATTTTCTTTTAATAAGTTCTTATAAGATTGGAAGTATACTTTTAGGAGATTCTTTTTTTTTTTACTTGGTTTTGCATATGAGTATTACACCATCATCCCAGAACACTGCTAATGACATGCCAAGAGCACTAATAACAAAAATATTACAGAAAAAACCCAAACAACTTCTCAGAAAGCAGAGTGTTGATTTCTTGTAGAATTGCTCTCCCAGACAAACAAATTATTTTTTCTAGTAATCTAGTATGATTACTAGAGAAAACATGCTTCAAACTTAGTTTTTGAAACATAACAATCAGTGTTAAGAAAACCTGATTACCAGGAAAGGCTGAAAAGTACTTAGTGGTAAAGCTCATTCTTTGAAAAATTACTTACACAATACTGTTTTAAAATGTTGACAACAAATGCCTTTTTCTTTTCTAGTTAGCTGCTAACATGGAAAACTATGGTGTGAGACTCAACACAATTTGTCCAGGATTTGTCAACACACCGATTCTTCAGTCAATTGATAAAGAAGAGAATATGGGACAATATTATTCATATAAGGATGAGATCAAAAATATGATGCAGTTCTATGGCGTGATGGAGTAAGTCAAATCAGATATAGTGTTTTTTGCCCTTTGTTAATAAAAAACAAGCACACAAAATAACACTTTCAGCAAAATTAAAATAAAAGGGAAATACTGCCTCAGATAAGAGTCTATCAAATATATTATTCAATATACAAAGAACAAATGGAAGCTATCTAAGGTTATTTTCAGAATATCACCTATATAGTGATATTTCCTTTTATGCATCCCATTTCCCAGAAAAATGCAAATCAAATTCTCAAGTTACAGGTGGTGTTATCAGCTTTTAATAGCCCTTGGTGTTCTTTCATAAATTTGTTTAATCAAACTTGTTGGGAGATACAGGGTATACAATTTGTATTGAATTTTCACAAAATTTGCAAGTGAACGAATACAGAAAGCAGACCAAGAACTGACAAAAGTGGGCTACTACTATCCCATTACAGTACTCCCAACAAAAGCCAAAAGCAGACAGCTAGGAAAGAGTGTGGGAACAAGACAAGCAAAGAGTGGTTTGTTTGTTGGTTTTTTTGTTGTTGTTTTGGGGTTTTTTTTACACTTTCTCAGTTTCTTGACAATTAGCTGCTCAGATACTTCTGCGTAAAGGAAACTGTACAATTGTGTTGTTTCACCCACACTTTTTCATATGTAAAATACATCACACGTATCGACCACCGCAGACTGCATGTGAAAAAATTCTCCTTACGCTGATTTGTATGTCAGTCCCACAAGAGAAGCAGGATAAATAAACAGCAAAGAGCTGCAGAGAATGGTGTAGGTATTATTTCTGTCCATTGCCCCAGCAGAGAAAACTTTCATAGGAAGCCCAGTGGCAGCTGGATATCCACAGGGATTTACCAGTAACAAGAGCAAACAAGTGATGATTTGTAAAGTTGACACTTTCTGTTGCACGTCCCAGTTGAGGAGACTGAATTTCTCTCCTGAAATACTCATGCCACACCTCTGCTTTTCTTGAAAATAAATTTGTTCAAATATCACTTTGTTTAATTTTCAGGGTATATAGATTTATGCTGAGTTTCTCTACTGGACCTTTTTCACATGTTCTATTACATCATGACTCTGAAAGAATAACTTTTTTTTTTTTTTTTTTCCCCCAGCCCATCAATAATTGCGGAGGGACTGATAACAATAATTGAAGATGATACTTTAAATGGAGAAGTGATGAAAATTACAGCATCCCAAGGGATTCATTTTCAACAATATGGCCAAGCACCTTTTACATCCTCAAAGAGATAAATAACTGTTTTATGCTAATTATTTTTGGCTATTCTTAAATATACTGATTTTTTGAAAAAAACCCAAAATGTTATTTTCATATCTAGAGCAGTGACAGTGCTCAAACATTCACATCCTAATAGAGATGGACAAGAAAATCTGTGTGGGAAGAAGTTTACATCCTATTTTGATTCTATAAGCACTTATAATACTATTTATTCAGTAGAATAAACACACTGCTCTGAAGATTTTTGATTATGTATCAATAGGGGCCAGTTTTTTCCTTCTGGTAGCTCTGATCTACATACTCCAAGCATATTTTGGTAGACCTGGCTTGCTTTGTGTAATTCTTTTCATTGTCATAAGCGTCTACTTATTTACATCTTGAATTCACTTTTCAGGAATCTAGAATACAAATATATCGATATGGAGTTAAGAATTTACTTTTTCTTATAAAACGTAAAATAGAACAAGAGGCAAAAGTCTCTTTCCTCTTTTATATATGCAACTGAATATGTGCATATCACACAAGACAGTACAGATTTTTATCTTCTTGTATTTTAGCTATTTATAAAATAATTGAGAAATATTTTTGGTTTCTTTTATATATATCTGTATATACAAGGATGAATATTTTGGCATTGATCAAAAAGTCTATTTACTCATTAAATCTCCTTTTCTAAACACTTAAATCTAATTTCTTGCTTTGGGTGATTAAAACCTCAATTAAATGCTGAATAATCTGGGATTTTTTGTGGTTTATACATGTGCATTTTGGTATCACAATACATATTATTAGATGGAGCATGTCATATAATGGCAATGAAAATAAAAAATGAGCTTACTACCTCTTGAGCACCACTAGACCTTCTGAATCCAGGGTCAATCCACAGCTACATTTATGAAACAAACTTTGGTACTCCATGGGCTACATGTCTACAAAAATAATTTTTTATGTGATAAATTTATTTTGGCTCATAGTATAATGTGATTTAATAACTCCTGGGAAAGATGGGAAATTCGTTACGCACCTTAGGACTACTAGCTAATTTCACTGATGTATGCATTGTTTTTTTCAGTATTGTAACTGGAAGAGTGGAAACACTAATATTTACCTTCTGTGGAAGTCAGGGAGTAATAAGACTTCAGGGAGAAGAAAAGCAACAGACACACATACTTCAAATTACTTACCATTCTCCCCCCACCTCCATTTTTGGCTATGTCAACACTTTTTTAAAGGCTACTTTGAATGTACACATGATGCTAACATCAGCATCCCTGAAAGCATCTATATATCCCTGTGGACTAACAACTACTATCTGATTTGATTGTATTAAATTCTACTTCTGTCTCATTAGAACAAGAGCATTTCCTAATACATGACTGAGTAGTGTAAAAGAAGTGATGTAGAGTTAAAGCCAGCATGCTTCTTTAGTTAGATCCTAACACTGATAATCATCTACCTTTTCTTCTCTTCTTGCTAAGCAGTATTTCAATGCACTTTATAAACAAGGGAAGGCTTAATAATACATTATATGCAAACTATGTAACTAGCTAACGTCACACTAAGGTAGATAGTAATTCAGCAGCTTCTTTTAATTACATACTTCAAATAATGATGGGAATATTGTAAATCTCAGTATGTATGTTGATATATTGTTGCCTTGACTGCTTTTGATTGTCCCTACTTGCTGCCCCAGAAGAAATACCTGTTAAACAACGAGGACTGAGTTTTCCAAGAGCTCAGTGAAAGAATATGTAATTTAAGAATGTTAGTAAAAAAAGGCCAGAAGTCCAATGTATGCTCCCTGGAGAAAGAAAAACAGAAAGAGATTTAAAGTTAATTAGAGCAAATAATTTCAGATGTTGCACAAATAACTTGTGGTATTGCACTGGTACAAAATTCTAATTCTGTGAATTGGATTCTAAGAATAAATCCCATTTATGTGGTATATCAATACATAAGAATAAATTGTATCAACCACATGAGACAAAATTAAAATAATAAAATATGCAATTATACTCCAGGATACCTGGAAAATTTAAGCCTATATCTGGGAAAGAATTAAAGCCATATTTTTATTGTATGTATAGGTCTTTTCTCTGTGTTATTTTTGTAACTCGAAGACAGACATTTTCAAATCAAAACATAAAAGTTCATGAAAGCAAATACTGCATTCAATTCCATCTGATAATCCAACAAGGAGGTCTCAGAACATGATACATGCTCATTTGATCAAATAAACATTTATACTAAGATAAATCTCAAATGATAAGCACATCTGGAACTCGCCGAAAGAAGAAAGTAACAATAAAGTAAAATTCTTGATGCAGATTCTAACAGAAAAAAAAAAAAAAGCCATCAAATTTCTACCTTTTAATTTAAAAAAATAAAATTAAATTACATGTCCCACACCAAATATTACAGTTTTCCAGTTTCAGTTAATCTGTATTAAAATACAGCTGAGGGTTTTATCTGCACAGGAAGAACAAGTCCTAAATATGTTTTGGAAAGGTTTCCTGTAAGACTTCCTCCCAACCTTTGGAAGACTTCCAGAAAGCAAGAGCATATGGTTGGTTTGCAGACAGAAACACCCATAGAAACAGTAGGTAGAAAGAGGAGTTAAAGGGAGAAAGTTAGTTTTGTTTTTGCACAAAGATTGTTTTGAAACTTTGTCTTCAGTTAAAAGTCTTGACATAATTCCAAGACTTAATTTATTTTGCCTGGGAGATCATAGTTTTTAAGATGACTGTTCCAGTTTTGTAGGGAAACTCAGCCAAAAGAAAAAATAAATATTTTAAATGAGATACACTAATTGCCAAGAACATAAAATGACATGTAATAATCTAGACTCATATAATGATTGTTATTTGTAATGAACATTCAGTCCCATGTGACACAAGTTTACTTTTCAGCAGGTCCTTACAGTTTCAAATAAGAATCTTTTAAGGGTAAAGAACAAATATTACTAGTGAACTCCTTTTTTTCAGTGCTTATGATTCTTCATGAAAGCCCAAATCATTTCAGCTGCCTTGTGACATGACAGTATTACTTGATTGGTACTATTTAACGCCTTGATTCAGGGAATTTTTTTTGAAAAGGTACATAACCACAGTCATCAACATAATTACATGGGTTACACTTTATATTCTGTACAGTTCAGAAGGACACGAAATTGACTTGTATTATGTGTAACATAAAACCATATGTGTATCAATTATTTTTTTATTGAGGGGGTGATCCATGCAGTAACAAGCCTTCCTTGTAGTTTCCTTAAATTAAGGAAGTCCTGATATGAGAGACTAGACCTCTTCCTCTTGCTAGGAGCGTAAGCTTTGCAGACAGAAAACCAAAAATAGACTTTAGTAAAACAAAAAACTGGTTTCCACTGAAATCTTGAATATGAGCCTAATCTTTAAAGGAACAACATTAGATAACTATGCTCTGGCTTTTGGGAAGGATGGGGCTCTTCTGACAGATAATAATTTCCTTCCTCCAGCACTGCACTGCTCTAAACTTTCTACAGGATGATTCTCCAGCTTGAACTTCCGTTTTAGCTAAGTCTATTTGCTTTGCATCAGATGTTGACAGTTTTCAGCTCTAGCTCTGGAAGTCCAGATGGTTCAATGAAAGTGAAGGATAATACCATATGATTTAGATTTATTTTTTTTTCCCCCCTCCAGTACAAAAAGCAACAGCTTTATGTCAGGTCCAATTTGTAATTCAAACTGAGAGGGACAGTAAACAGGAAGAGAACAGGTCAGGTAAAAATATATAACATGCTAAAAGGACTAAACCTAAAACATCTTTAAAATAAGTAACTTAACCCCACTGCTTATGTGGAAGGCCATTATGATGAACTGTGTACCAAACTAAGATCTGAATGTTTTCTTTCTTGTACAGAAACAGTCTAACACAGTATTCTTAAGGATTCAGGGGATAAAATGAGGATCTTCACAGTAAAAATTAAACTTAAGGAAAAAAAAAAAAAGAAAGAAAGAATAAATCTATTTCAAGCAATCATTCTTCAAGCAGTGAAGCATTTGCAACAGTTACATATTCAGTTCCTTTTATTTTTCCACAATCTTGGTGCTAATTCACTGCTGGCATCTGCTGGGCAAACCTTACAAAGATTATTACCACTGCAGAGGCAGAGTTCATTTCTTGCTACAGACTTGGACTTTTTCAGCTGTTACTTTCATCAGAGGGTTCTTAGCCCTCCTGCTTTCACCCAGAAGGGAGGCCAGAAATTTACTCTTGTGACATCCAAGAAGAATGCAAAAGATCTAACTATTCCCTTGTTTACCACTCTGACCTTGCCACCTCCGCTGCATTAAGGCTGCCTTAAATACAAGCATTTCAGCACTGAACTACACTCCAGCTACACCAAAACACAACCGTGCCTCTTCAGCAGTCACCAAGAACATATTGATGTAAGACATCAAATATTTCACTGATTTCAGACAGAGTGTAAGGCCAGTTTATTAGCTCACATGATGCTCTACTCCACAGGTATCTCAGAGGCAGTTTTCTCATTGCAATATAAGCTTTCTTCAGCAGCCACAATCTTGAGAAACTACAGAAAGAAGAGGAGGAAATAAGGCTCTCAGTTACACAGCTTTGAACTCTTTACTGTAGGACATGTGAATGAGCACACTTCTGCCTGCTTTCAGACAAAAGCACAGACAACTTCAAGTGCATTTTCTCACAGCTGCGAACAAAACCCACAGAAGAGAAGAGGAAATAAAGATATTTTTGGAACATAAGAATGTAAAACTCTCCAGAAAAATAAAGATATTTTATGTCTCATCTAGCCATGCCTATTTACATAAATGACTAACACTTCAGAATCTTGTACTGTGTTTGACCTTGAAGAAGTATTTCTGCAATTAAGACTACAAGAAGTTAACCTCACATATACATAAATGCTGCAGTTCTCAAGAAAGACCCACAGATGGGTAGAGAATACTGAAATCTCTGCCATTTATTCTGGAACAGCTGTATCAAAAGTGAATCATCTTCCTTGTACAAGATCCTTCTGGCAATTTCACTTCAAACAGATATAGTGTTCCTTTATGGAGGTTTTTTTCTTCACATTTGTAAGACTGTTTAAAGACACTGCCCTCAGCAATGCTTACAAATGAGCCAACACTTATCAAAACTATTGCTGTCATTCTGATTTAAGAGTTACTTTCCCTGTTATGTATTAATGTAAGGCTAGAGAAAATGCAGCTAGGTATTCACCCATGCCCAATGCTACACCAGCCCTTTGTCTAAGGCTCACATTTTCCTAGAGGAAGAACTGCAGATATTGACTTCATTCAGTCAATAACACTTTCATTTCAACATCCTTTGTATGTGACTATTTTTTTTTACATATCTATACAAACACATATATAGACACATAGATGTGGATATATATACACACACAGAATACACTTACAATAGAAATTATCTTTTTTTCTAAAGCAACATATACTATCTGTGCCTGAAGCTAGTAACTTTTCTAAAAGTTATAAAACATTATTTTTTCAGTGATGTTCATCTGCCAAATCTGTTCTGTGAAGTTCATGGAATATGCTTAATCTGTATATGCTACATGTCATTGAGCAGGCTTTACCTACTCTAATTTGAAATTCCATTTCTCTTCTCAGTTCCTGAAGTATACCAAAATTAGATCTGCTGTTTAATTTAAACACTCAATATATTAACTGATATATTATGTATTCCTAAAATTCCACTTGCTGAGGTAAATCAATTGCCGTATCTGTTATAATTTCTTATATATTCTGTTAGATATTATCATAGATGGACATATTCCACAGTAACTGAAATGCTTGTGATTCTATGCACTAGACACTTTCCAAATATTTAATTACAGAGTCTTTAGGAACATAGAATCATATAGGTTGGAAAAGACTTCTAAGATCATTGAGTCCCCCTTTGTGGCAGGACAAACTAACTCCTTTTCATATGGGTTTTTATCCTGTTTTTGTTTCAGTTCCTAGTATTATTACTTTTTACTTTAGAAAAAAACAAAAGAAAACACCCAAAACTCCCCCCAAAAAAACAATTTCCTTTTGGAAGCTACCAACCCAAACAATAATTCCAAATTAAAAAAAAAAAAAAAACAAACATATATTGCCTTTGTATTTATTGAACAAGAATACTTAATTCAACAACAAGTTCTGCTAAAAAAAAAAGAAAAAAAAAAAAGTTATGCAACAGCATGGCCAAAACCAAAAATTTGGCCAGGAAGCCCTTCTCTAGGACTGTGTGCATTGAAAAATCATTAAATATATAATCTCAGTAGTCTCATTATTCCTTGTCATTCCTCATTTTATCTAATATATCAACCATTTCAGAAAGGAAAAAAAAAAAAAAGAGAGCAAGAGAACAAAATGTTCTCATAACTTGCGAAGTTTGTACTACTATGCTGAAATAAAGATAAGTAGATGTTTCTTCCAGTATAGACATTTGTCTATGACACTTAGATGGTGCAAACTCTGTGACTGAAAAAATAAGATTCATTTGTACGAGCAAGATTTTTTTATATGTACTTGTATGAATAGTAAGGTTGCTTTTGGCCACTAATTTCCCCTCAAGTTGTCATCATACCATATATTGGACAAAAATATTTCTATGGTTTAAGGAAGAAAAATTGTTCAGTAGTCACTTTACACGCTGGAATGAAATTCAAGCTTCATTTCCAAGGAAAGTTTCTGAGTATTTGACTGTAAGAATACATTGGTAGCATAAATTAAAATACTATAGGATACCAACAAATATCTGTAGGGTCTGTAACAGACACAGGGACTAAAAACATATTAGACTTTGTTAATGGCATTTTTAATTAGTGATAGCTCGAAAAGCAACCATAGTTTTTTAAATAAACTAAATGTCTTTCATTTCTGTAAATTTCAGGTCTTGGTTCTGCATTTACAAAAAATATTTTTGTTCACAATCTAAATGGAACTTTTGCACTGAAAGTCATTTTGCAGAAACATCTGTATGTAAAGCGATATTTGAAAATGCACACTCAGCTTCAGGGAAATGATTAGATGTCATCAACTTCAGTGAGACTGAAACCAGCATACAAGTCAAGTGAATCAGAGTCTAGCTCCGTGGTATGGACAAAAAGTCATGAGATATCATATAGCTGTGAGGCATTAACAGCATAGAGGTCCTGAAGGCATGGAGCTTTCCTTTTTTTTGTCAGATCTCTCTGTGACAACTAAGTATTCTGGACAGCATTTGTAGTCAGGGAAGACAAGATCTAGGCAAGAATCCCCCAAAGAAAGTAGTTGGAATTTTCTGTCTCATTTCAACGCCTCCTGCATGACATTGTTCTCCACCTTCCAAAGAAATGCAGACTGTGTTAGCTTAGTTAGCTCTTTGCCTCCAGCTTCTCTTAATTTACAGATATTCAAAGAAGCATTCAGTTAAAAGTCATTTTTGGCCTATTCCAGAAAACTAAAATTCATCTCCAAATGTATTGGTCACAGATTTTGAGCTGCACAATTCTGGAGAAAATACAGAAGAAAATGTTAACTTACATGGACTTGAGCACTAACTCACAGTAAATGCTGCTCCAGAGCATATGACACATCATAAAGCTTTGCTAATCATAGCTGAAAATACTCACAGATGGAGATCTCAAATTCAGTTTCTAAATGAAATGCCAATGTCAAACCAAACTGACCACAAATACTCAGTGACCAAGTCCCCGGTTCTGGAAGTCAACAAACAACATTCTAGAAGACATGAAAAAAAGAAAGAAAAAGCTATCTCAGGTTGAGACATTACAGTCACAGGTAAAGAGTAGCACAAATCTACCTATAAAGACTCTAGTCTTTGTAGTACAGTAATCAATCTAAATTTTCAATATTTATAGGGATTTGCTTAAGGGAGCTTGCAATCAATTAAGCAGGCAATTTTATCTGAGCAAAGGTATCCTCAATAAATATTAATACTTAACACTCACTGCTATTGAAATTTGAAGTATAAATACATTTTACATTTTTATAAATTGGCAAATAACAGTTAATAAGCAGCATGAGTACCCTCTCTTGGAACTTGGATACCTCTGTAATTATAATTTTGAGGAAACATCTGACCTGTAGAATCATAGTTACTGGCTTCTTATTATTTATTTCACTTTTTTTTTTTTATTTTATTTTTTTTAAACCTTGCATACTGTTACTTTTTTTTTGTATATTTTAAACACTCAGAATGTATGAACAGGCCTCTATAATCATCTGCAAAGCAACCTACACTACTAGATCTTCAGTAATTGCCTCATACTCAAAATTGAGTTTTGTAGGTGATCCTACAAAGCTCTGATGGTGTTTTTTGGCACAAGAGTTGGAGTCTGAGCCCTAAAGCAGAAATGCAGATAACAGTAACACAAAAGTAGAATGCATTTTGATTTGCAAATCTTTGCATTAGGGTTAGCATGTATTCATGTCTGGTTAAAACTCAGAGACTGAAATACAACTGTTATAATTGGATTTCTAAAGCCTACTCTAATTATTCAACTCATTAGCAATTCATGCATTTTGATCAAATTTTCACTCTCTAGTAATTCTTTAAAGCGTATCTTTGAAAGTGAGCTGCATAAGTTCTATGATTAGGCAGATTCAAACCAATTCAGTAGCTTTGTTTATAGTGCAGCTGCCAAGACTTGAGTCACTGTCAGCCTGTGACATGCCCGCTTGTATAACTTGTATTCTTTGGCAGCATTTGAAGGTTTTGCATATCTGTTGTTGGATGCCTAACTCTACTCACATATCAAAAAAAATTAAATGGACTGATAAATTTGTATGAAATTAGTTTTAAAACTGTACTCATTAAATCCAGTGGAGATCAGTTTTTTGTTTTGTTTTGTTTTTTTTACATCCTGCACCACCCTTTTACCTCTCCATCCACTTAACTGAATTAGGGAAAGGACATCTGAAAGTGTAGTAAACTTCAAGCAGATTTTTTTGCTTTTTAAACTAAAGTGGGATGTAATACTGAAATAATTGGTCTCTACCATTTAGAGATCTGTTCCACTATGTTCCTGCAGATTTCATACCTCCAGGAGTTGTTTCCTAACTAAATGTCTCAAGAACAACAGAAAGCAAGAAATGTTTTGAGAGATAGTTTGCTTTGTTTCCTCTCATGTCTAGTAAATGGTAAGGCTTTTTAAACCATCAGCTTTCAGTCTCAGACGGCATTTCAGCTCTGGATTAAAAGAGTTTCTAGTTACAAACTGTTACATTTTTCCTCTTAGAGGAAACAACCAAGTCTTATCAATTTGATGACTCTGGCATCCTCTTTAGGTGGTATAATACAATCCAATCTCATATCAGATTTTAAAGCTTGTCAGAGCTTGCTTAGCTGTTCCTATTTATCTTTCACTGGAAAAGAAAGGAAATGTTTTGTTTGCTTTCTTGTCTCGTTTTGCCTGTGAGGATTCCAGTGGGCCAGGATGAAATCCAGAATATTAATTACCTTGTATACCATTACGTCAACATGATCTGGAGGAAACAGATTTTTCTGGGTTTCCTGTTTTAAATTATGTGGGTTAGAGTCAGATAGAACATTTGATAGTTGAGGACTGGGGCCTCTCTACATGCAAGCAGTTCTTCCTTATCTAGGAAGGCACTGTTTTTAATTTCATGCTCTGTTAGTGCCAGGCTGAAATGAAATTCCATTGTTATTTTTCATATATGACCTTTCCACACCTACAACTTCACATTTTTACACTTTTAGGTAAGGTGTCCAATGGTCAAAGATGAGAAGCTGAAGTAAAGGTAGTCATTAAGGAAGTGAATCTGTAGAGCTTGAGGTCACCTTAGTGGACACAAAATCAGAATGTTTCCTCTCATATTTAGAATCGGGCAGATATTGGTTAAGTTTCAGTTGAGTTATGCTAAAACACATTCACTAGGTGACTAAGTAGAGAAAAACTTGAAGAGGAATTTGCTACCCACTGTCTGGTGATCAATCCAAAGCCTGAGAAGTGTCAAAGTTCCTGTGGGGGAAAACCATGAACCAGTTACAGTGAAGAGAGTAAAGGCCTAGGAGACAGACAAGAACCCATTCACGCTACAGGAAAACCTTGTTAGAAGCATTTCCTCTGGGACAAGGGAACTCTATGATGTTCTGTATCATCTAGATAATCTCATCTAGGCTCCCTTTCCCATGAAAGTTTGGGCCAGATGATTTTTCAATATCCCTTCCAACCTGGCCTGTTCTATTGGTCTGCATGTTAATGTTTTAACATTCTCTGCATGGGCCATACTATGATGCTTCTGGAACTACTCATTTGTAGACCACTAAGCATCCTGTAACCAGCCTGAACTCTAATCTGTGAACAAATTGCTCATGGAAGGTGGTAGCAAGCAATGGCATAAAGATCCACTGTACAGCAGATGGATAGGAATTTCCTTACTAAAGGAAAGTAAGTTCTAGGCTTTGGGTCAGAAGGAAAAGAAGGGCAAAATGCCTTTTTGGATGCAAAGTTCTGAGTTTCTCTTGCAATCACTGAGCATGACTGCAAAGTTCCACTTCCTATGACAGATCCAGAGGTTTAGAAATTATACACAGAAGAATAGGCAGCAGTATTTTTTCCTCATACTAAGTAATTTTATCTCATACCAACAGTGCTAACTGCACTGTGACAGAAAAACAACAACAATAACAAATATGCCCCAAACCAACTTAAAATTCAAAAGCCAGTTGTGAAGTTGGACACTGCTTTAAACAGTGGAGATTGTGCTTCCATGTGCACATCCTGCACACACAGTGCTTTCACCATTCAAGTTAACCTTGATGGACAGAAAAAACACACCTAATTCAGTCTGAGAAAAGGAAAGGGTTTCTCTTAAGCTGGCCTGGAATCAGCTGCAATGAGGCCATATGTAACATTTCAAAGTATTTCCTAGGCACAGATATGCTGATACATTAAGGAAACTCCAGACTTGACAGACTGGAATTGAATAGAATATTCTGAATGCCTGCATATCCCTTCAACATCAGCTCAGCCCAGGAGGTGGTCTGGGGGCATTACTGTACCTGCCTTCCTTCCCCTTTCTTGGTCCATGCATCACCAGGAATTGATCAGCTGATCTGGAGCATGCAAGAAGTGCATCCTTGGCTGGTCCTCATTCTACAGCTTAGAAATCATGGCAAAAACATGGCTGCAAGCTTAGAAAGCAAGCTGACAAATGGACTGATAGGCTAGGACGGAACTTACACTCATAGGACCGTGCTGCAGCATTTACTGAAAGACAGTACTTTTTGGCTTTGCAAAAGCAGACACTTTTCAAGATGGAAGGTAAATTAAATTGGATTACTTCAGTAAGGCAGATTTTCTCACATAAAAGATCAAATTCCTAATTAGTAAAATATTCTCATACCTCTAATTTCCCTCTAATTTCTTATTTCCCAGAAGATATTGTTGGCTGTGCTAGCATCATGTACAAAAGGCTTTTAGAATTTTTTAACATTAAAGGGAAATGTAGAGTTTTCATGTTATCAAAAAGATTTAAAAAATGCTACATATGAAAATTTTATTGTCAGTGATAAACACAATTCTGAATTTGTTACGTCTGTTTGAAACTAGGAGCATTAGATGCAGTTAAGTTCTTTTCCTGGCAGCTCAGGGCAAAACACTTCCATTTCAAATATAATGTATGCTGTTACATTATAGAAACTATTTCCGTCATTGCTAACCTGAGCTCATATTGATTATTCTCAAGAATCCATGACCTGTTTGGAACATTGACCCCACCTAACTAAGCACTACAACTAATCTATTGTGTAGGGGTAGCAATTTTAACTATTAACTTATATTCAAATATGATTTCTATTTTTCCACGAACACTAGTTGTCATACATTTATCATACTACATTGCAAACAGATTAGACTGCAATGTACAACCTACTTCAGAAGGAAAGAAACTGATTGGGGAAAGAGTTGAAAGATCATTTCTTTCTATAAATATTTAAAACCACCTACATAACTGAGCACACCATGCCTTCCTTACTCTCTTGTAAACATTTAAAGTAGCCAGGCAGGTTTTTGAAGGTCACATTGTATTATTATGGATGAAGCTCCAGAAAAAGGGTGAATTAAAATGGTTCTGCTATTATACGTGACAATTTGTACTAACAAGCATGTGACCTGTACCACAAACTCTATGAATCATAAATTTTTGTAAAAAGAAACGTATTTTAGATAGCTCCATGCATGTGCTTCTTCATTTATTGTTTGGTTGGGTTTTTTTCCCCAGCATACTTATAATCAACTTTACTACACAGGCTACATGAGAAAAAAAATGAAACAAATGTAGGTTGACTTCTGTTTCCTGAATAAAACACAAGTGAAACAAGTAAGCTCACTGGAAAACTACAGCTTTGGAGGTCATGGTTAAATACACAGATAGGGCTGAAACTTAGCATGACAAGTTAAAAGGGAAAAGAAAGTGGAATCAAGTACCAAACTATACCCATGCTGCCCCTGTTCTTTTCCAGGCATTCATCCCATCTGGTCATGTTACAGGCTTTCTCAACAAGCTGTTTCTGTAAAGAAGCCAGCTGCTGATAAAGCAGCAAAAGTAATCCAAGAACTTCACTGTTTTTTGTGCCTCACAATAGGTGTGACTCAACTTTCAGAAGACTGAGCCAGTTCATGCCACTAGGGAGCCCCAGCATCAGCACTGCTATGGGATCATGAAGGCACAAGGCCACATCCTGACCACTCAGGAAGACCACCAGGCAGAAAGATACTCATAGTACATGACCAGGGCTGCATGTTCTGCTTTTCTTTCCTACATTTGGCCAGAGGAGGAAAGTTTATTGGATTAACTTTTAACAATATTTAATTTCCTAACCACAGACAGCCCATGCCAACATAGAGCTGCTGCATTTTGGGGGGGGGGGAG
>JAAGNO010002360.1:24660-40984 GCA_033439905.1 Ceryle rudis
CCAGGGCCACCGTGGCGTGCGCCAGGCATATGGAGTGTCCCTGTTACACCCCAGGGTGTGTGGAGGGGATCTGAGAGGGGTGGTGGGGGCCTTGTTATACCCCTGGGCTGGATGGGGGGGGGAGGGGGCGGGAATTAAATTGTACATTTATAATTTTCTCTCTTTTGGCTATAGGTTTTTTCTCTGACTTTTAGCTGTCTGCTGTTATTTGGTTATAAGAGAATTCTCTGTTTCTCCACACTCATGATTTGAATCATAGCATTCCATGTATACTTGGTTTCCAAACAATTTATGATTTCTGGTATGCTACAAAACAATTTCTCTCACTAGAAACCCTGCACCAGCCAGTGATACAGAAGAGTATGAAAGGTCTATAAACCAAATATCAAAAGAAAAACATTACAAGTTAAATGCCCCGTGAAATTCCTGCTTTCTGGGACATTTCCACATGAAATTAACTCTAGGATGAAATACTACAGTGTAAAATCAGTGGCCATAATTTAATTAAAAATGTCTGCTGTAGAGAAAAACTGTATTCATTATGAGATCTGCTACAAGAAAATTTGCAGACATGGCCTTCTTAGTGGTGGCAGGGTGACCACGAAAAACTGATGAAGTACTAAGTAGTTGACAGGCAGAGGCAGACTGCCCTTTCTTTGTCTTCTCCCAATAAGCTCTTCTCAGCAAAAGACAAAACAAGAACATGAAAAATAGTTTGTTTACAGAGACAGATAATGCTGAACTTCACTCCTTCTCCTTCTGTTTTTTGCCAGACCACACGCAAGTGCCTCTTTCATCGAGCATCTTGTGGGAGTGTCATACTCTGTCCTTCAGTCTACCAAACCACTGATGTTGATCCTAAACCTCTTTCTTAAACTGCCCATACTGATGAAGAGAACTTTCAAAAGTTAACATTAGCCAGCAGCTTCTGGCTGGGATTGGCAAAGGGGTTTAAAAATCAAGCTAGAAAACAAAGAGTGAATAATGAAGGTCATAATAAATAAAACCGAAATCCCAAATAACACACACAAAAAAATACAAACATTACACAGTGTTTTCTGGTTTGAGCTCTTACTCAGCTTTTGTTTTTACGTAGCCCCTAAGTAGTTGCATGACTAATACCACAGCAAAATCAAAAATGTTTCTCAAAACACTTTCCAAGAACATCTCCCTCAAAAATATGACTTCTGCTAAATATGAGTTACGTAGGCAAGTCTCTTCTAGGGAAAGCAGCCCAGATGAAAAAAAAAACAGGCCTTTTCATGAGAATTGTGATGAAACTTGAAATGATGATTTTACAGTCCTGCAGCAAGTTTCCTAAAATGTAGCATCTTTAGCTAGTTTTTAGAAGACTTCCCACCACTTACAGAAGACCTTAAATATCTTAACTTTAAATTTATATTGTTATAGTTAGCAATAGTCAACCTTGACTTAAGGCCACTGTGATCTAAACTACCTTATTGCCTTTTAACATCGAGACCTGAATTAAATTTTCCCCACAGAACTTGGTACAGGTAAAATGTCAACATAATGTCACTAAAATGCTTGGAAAATGTGCATTGTCAGGTTTTTTCCTTTGGAAAAATCTTTTTTTTTTTTTTTTTTAAATTGCTTAAATTAAATGTTACAAATGTTAAGTTAAATTTTTTCCTATCGACAAATCTAAGTTTATTATTTTAAACACTTCAATTTAAAATTAAACATTTTATTTCCCTTGAGACAAAAATTGTCAACTGTCAGCTTTTTGTTTATATTCTGATCAACATAATTTCTAACCATTAATGAAATGAAATACTGATTTGCTTGCATGTTTTCCTCCAGAGCCCAGTGCGTGATTTCTGGAATGCTGATTACTTCATAATTTTTCTCTGCACTATTCACAATCCTGCTGGGGATCCAGACAGAGAAAAACTTAAGCAAAATTAAACAAATTATAGAAAGCTCAGTTTTGCAATCGCATTCTGCACTGCTATCTTATGTTTAACCACAGTTCCTATTCTCACATGAATGAAACATTCTTTATTTTGTATTCTTGATTGTGCAGTAAAAAATGATTGTGGTCTACAGGGGACCACCTGAAACAGGGAGAGATTAAGGATTAAATCCTACCTTCAAGAAATCTATGGGCTTTTGCAATTTTCTTTAACGGAGATAGTATTTTGTATGGCAACATCCTATGGGTGCTTGATGGCTATAGTGCATTGAAACAAACTTCTGGGTAGCTCTTTAACCACTCAACCTGTTCTTTTTATACAAACCAGTGATGTGCTTTGTGTCAAGCAAGCATTTAATTAATGGAGGGAAGCAAAACAACAGTTTCTCTGGGAAGCACTAAGAAATGAAACAATCTGCAAGATTACCACCAACCCCAACTCCAGTCCCAGCTACCACAGAGAGGACTATTTCACTCCAAGGGTTGTAATTTAGTCTGCTAAAAATTTTGATTTGCAAACAGAATTTTAAACATTTACTGTAATGTGTAAATGCTGTTTATCTCACCAAAACTTCATTTCTGTTTGTTCTGGAAGCGGTTTGTCTGAATTTAAAAGGGAAGTAATTTGTTTGCCCTCGGGGTTTAGTACAAACAAAGATTTGGGGAAGAATTAATTTAAATGCAGATTAAATAGTAAACGAAGAATATCTATGGATAAAACTTCATTTTTCAAAACATACAGTAAAAATTAGTAAACTGCAGGAAATAACACAACTGGAAAATGTGATGAGCAGATAAGCAATAAACTTTTTTGAATCAAAAACCCAATAGCAAGATACTTAGCTAAACTCTGGCACCAAAAAAAAAAAAAAAAGTCTTATAAAGGACATATTTATAGAGGGATTAAAAAACGTGTATAGTATATAAAAATAGATGTTAACAAAGTCTCCTGAGAAAGCAGTAAAAGGACTGTAAATAAAAGGAGAAAATTACCTATTAATCATCAAAAACAACACTTGTAGACATAAACAAAAACTGTACATATACAGATAAACCTGTCTGCTATTTCATCTGTACTAAAGAAGGTGGTAAAAGCTCTGGATGTTAAATTGTTTTGATTTATTATCTCAGCAGGGTTAATTTTTTTTCACATACACGGTGTTTGTCTGGGGTTTTTAATCAATCTGGACAGTTCTCTAGTTAATTATTAAAATGCCTAAATTTTCTGCATATACTCCTTGCAGTTGACATAATGGAAACAGAAGTGAAAAGTTCTTCTAAGCAATTCTGTGAACATACTGTTCAGAGCATAGGAACAGAGACATCCTACCACATTATTTTACTATTGAGAAAGGAAGTGCTGTTAAGAAGTTACGTAATTCCGACTCAGATGCTGGTGTGTTAGTGGCAGCATCTTAACAAAAATAAGTTAGGGGCTGTGAATTCATATACATGAAAAAAAATATATTTTCAAAAGCTTTTATGCCTAAATATGGGGATACCTCCATCCCATTGCCCACACATTTATGTGACCTTTCAATATCTCACACACACCATACCTACAAACAACAGACTTTTATTTTGTTGCTACAGTAAAAAAGGATCCAAGAGGGAAATTACTCTTGTGTTTGCCACATAAGTTGTGATAGTCCTAAGCTATGTTTGTAATGACATTCCTGATCTGTCGCAATCTTGGCTTCCATATGTTTGCTGTCCTTTTTGGGAACACTTTGTATAGTAATTACCCTAATCTTGTTCTTTTTCCTAAAACACTTTCACTTAAAAAAATAAATAAATTGAAAACATTATGATGCAGGAAAATTAATCCACACTGTTAGAAACAAAATTAATTAGGGAAATCTATCAATGTCAGTCACCGTAAACAGGGCAGATCCTGAACCCCAGAACTGACTACAGTGAGGCAGATGACATAAGTGGGAACACTGAGGTTTATGGTGTTTGGGGTCTTTTTAAATATACAGGAATCAACATTGTTATGAAAGCCCAAGAAGTAGGACAGCATAGTCTTTTCTGTTTCTTCCACCTTTAGGGTGAGGAAATTAAAATTAGTAAGAGTTACATGTCTGAAATGCATGCAGCTTCTCCTGCATGTTTTATGAAGTACTTCTCTGTCACACAGGCTTTATTTAGTCTTTTTGGATCTGTTTGCTCCATTAAAACTAAAAGCAATGAAAGTATTTCCCTCTGCTTTAAGTAAGCGGTGAATGTAACAGAGAGCACACAGGAATTGTCAAACTTCCATATCCTGTGATAGCAGTCACTATCACTCTCAGAAGAAAGGAGGCAACAGTAATGAGATATCTCTACCACCACAGAAAGCTGCTCCCACCATCTGAAACTGATTCATGCCTAGAAGATATCTATGCTCAAAATAACTATAAAAGATAACAAATAATCTTGCTACCTTTGCAAAGGAGCAGCCTGTTCCTTAGTCCTTTGGCTTTGATGAATTCCTGACCTTCTGGTGTATTTCCAGTAAGTACATCTCATTTCTCCATGACAGCACAAGATCCCATCTCTTGCTCAATTCTGTTGCCTAATGATAGAAGACCCTTCTCTTTCCTATCTGAGACAAGTGCTTCGGGGCACGATTGCAATGGCAGCAAACAGAAATAAATTATACAAAGTTTCTTCTCTACTACCACCCTCAAGATATATCAAGGAGGTTCAAATTATGCATTGTATTTATTCATCATTAAAATCAATTTAAAAATTATTATGCAGCTTTCTACAGAAATGTACTAGCAATATCAAAGTAGTTTTCCTTTTTTTCTCTAATTTACCAATGATTATCTACAAGTCTTTAGTGAACTTAGTGCTGTTTCTCAGCATCAGACAACAGTCTGGAAAAGTCACTCTGACCTTCCCAAAATGCCTTTAAGTTTTAAGGCATATTGTGAAAAAAAATCAAAAGAACAATTTCAGTGTTTTTCCACAGCTCAGGTACTCTGTTTACCTGTAAGAAGTCATGTCGTCTTCAAAGCAATCTCAAATGTGAATTGAAAAAGAAAATTGGAGAAGGAGCTTTTTGAATGTGACTGTTGAATATTCCCACTGGGCAAACTGCAAAGAAAATTCAGCATAAAATAAGTTTAAATAAGCTTTATAATAATATTGTCCTTTGTAAACCCATTTAACTTTCTCCATCAAAACTTAAAAAATGTTATTCTCTGATATCTAAGGTCACATAAATCCAATTTCTTGTGAAAAAGTAATCATTTTCACAGAAGATAATGAAAAGCTACAATAAAAATGTGGTTTTGTATTGAGTGTAAAATAAGTGACCTAGTAGAAGGATTTAGATGAGGCTTTGGAGTGAGTTTTCATTTTGCAGCTCACTTAATACCAGCTTATGTTCCTCTTGTTGCTGGGTATTATTACATCAGATAATGAGAATAACAGTATAGGATTTCAAAGTTAACTTTTTTCTTTATCTTTTACATCCAGTCTTTCTATGTCATTCGAAAAAATCCTGGACAGACCTGCTAGATTAGATAATTCAGCATATCTCAATACAGGCTGCTCTTAACAGACAGGATTTGGTATAATTTGTTCTATAAAAATCAACCATGGTGGGATTTCCACAACTTCTATCAAATGTCCCTTTCTTCATAGCTTTCACGTATGCAAATCTTAATCATCCTGTCGTATTGGCTTCTAGCTCTGTGGACTGTACTAAATAATTCCTCTTTTTCTTTGTATCTGTATGTGCAAAACCATAAGCAACTACAACTTTTTTTTTTTTTTTTCCCCCCAAAAAATATTTTTCTGAACTAATAATATTAGAATATCAGGACAGAGATGAAGGCCATGTCACAGGTGAGGGTGAAAGAAGAGGGAGAGCAAATAGAGAGGCTCTTAAAGTAAAGGGAAATAACTCACAGTTACTATGAGATACACTGGAAGCCAGCACAGAGATGCAAACTTCCAAAATAACTTACACTACCAACTATTCTGTTTAATAAATAACTAGTAACTGACTAATCTAATTTTCCAAACTAAAAACAACGTGAAGACTTATTATACAACAGAAAGAGGGGAAGTATAATGTTTACATTTTTTCATGTAGCAATATCATTTTATATGCTGTATGCATAGAGAACAAGATGAATAAAACCAGCAGACCATATAAAAAGAATTCGAACAAAACTGTTCAGTCTTCTGGGATTTTGAATATCTGCATTATTTTCTCCATAAGTATTTTGATTAATTCAGGCTTCCCACAAAGGAGGCTTACAGTGAATCACCTTGAGTTTGGCAGGCTTTCACAAGGCCACAGGAATGTTCCCACTCTGAAACATACATTTAATTGGAAGAAGTTAATCAACTGTTTAGAGTGGAAGAAAAACACAACAGACACCATTTGCTTGAGGGCTCTACTGTTTAGGATACTCAGCTCAATAGTAAATTGTTTTGTAATTTTTCAATGATTTCTCTACCTTACTAAAAACTTGAAATATTTTCAAACATAAAGACAACTAGATTCTCATCTCTCTTTTCTGTTCTTTCCCTTCTCTTCTCACTACATGTTCAACAATGTGACCTTTGCTGTATATAAAGATGTTGCTAACTATCACTTAAGAAATACCTATGTAGGAATCCTAAAATTGTTACAATTTTCCCCATTAATTTATTCAAGCTGCAAACTTTCCACAAAGAAATGTTTCTACCACTACATCTGGCAAGCTCCATTATTTCCAGAACATGAATGGGTTAAATTTTAATTTGTTATGATGGAGACCAGTACTACAGTGTAATCAAGTCATTCCACAATGAAAAAGAACACTGCATTGCAACACAAAGGTCTCTGAACAGCCTGTACAATTGTCCACTGATATCACGTCAATGCTAATTAAATAGAGTTGACACAACTTTTGTAAGAAGGTATGAAGAAAGATGTCTCAACTTGGGAAAACTTGTATAGTTTTCTTGAGTAACATTTGGTTTTAGGAAGTATCTATTTTATGTAACACCAGATCTACCTGGTAAAGAGACGAATATTACATATGTGTACTCAAATCTGAAAGGAAACAAAAGTTAATCTACTTGAATGCCGTAAAAGTAGAATGGAATAAATGGATAGTGTGAGGGAAAAAAAAAAAAGTATTTGTACAAAGTAATTCAGCTTCCAAGGTTGAGAGATTCCTAGTGCCTGCAGTCGAGCAAAATTCACTAAGATTACAAATGTTATTGTTGGACCAAATCTGGGTTCTTTAGCTGGTGGGCAAAGAGCTGAAACACACACAAAATCAAGATCCTTGCTTTATTCCAGTTCTGTGCAGGAAAGTGTGCTAGATGATCATTTGCAAAACTAGCACACCTAATTACATATGAACAGCATATCTATATTATAAACACCCCTTCTTGTCATCTCAGCACTCTCCTACTTGATAGCCATCGGACAATTTGTTTGCCTCAATTTAAATGTACAGGGAATTTTAAACGTATTATGTATACTTGGTGGATAGGGTCTTTACTTGAAGGTGGGCAATTTAAGCAGTGGATGGTTTACATTATAATGAACTAAATTCATCTAAAGGACCCAGCTTTGAGCATTTCTTGTGATATCTCTCAGTACAAGGTGAGGGGGAAGTTTCTTGGGCCTCAGTCCAAGGCCCATTTGTTTCTTTATCTCTTTGTTTTGCAAGGCTCTCCTGTCCTCTTCATTTTTATCTCATCCCAGAGCCTAGTCCTTTAGAAGGTTTCTTTTGCTTTGATGTTTAACTTTACATCTTTATTACAATAATACAACTCTGTTCTCAAAAGAGTTGCTAGATGGGACATAACTAGCCAGGTGCCTTACTGATTTAACAAAATCTGAAACACAAACGCATAAAAAAAAGATAGTAATCACTTCAGTGATCATGAAAGCAACATTTTACATTTATTTTAAACAAAATTATATTTCTATGCTCCTAATTATATCTCTCTTTTAGCTAATTCTGTTGTGCTATGTTAGGTGGTAGCTACCCATACCAGGTCATTTGAATGTTTTTCAGATGAGCGGATTATTCAGTTGAAGTCAAGGATTATCCACTTCCGAATAGGTAAGGACAGATCAATAAATTCTTTGCATGCAGCAGAGTTTCATTAGGAGAGAGTGGATAAGAAAAATTTGGAGCAAGACAATTTACTGTCATAGTTTAACTTCCTCAGGCAGTCAAGCCCCATTCAGCCACTCTTCAGTCCAGTGGGATGTTGGGGAGAAAATGAGAAGTGTGAAAACTCCTGCACTGAGATAAAGGCAGTTTAGTAGGTAAAACAAAAGCGGTGCACACAAGCAAAGCAATATCAGGAATTCATTCACCACTTCCCATTGGCAGTCAGTTGTTCAGCCATCTCCAGGAAAGCCAGGCTCCACCACTTGTACTGGTTACTCAGGAAGACAAACAATCTTATGTCCAAACATCTCCCCTTCCTCCTTCTTCCCCCAGCCTTTACTGCTGAGCACAAACTTCCTATGGTGTGGGAATCCCTTTGGTCATTTGGGGTCAGCTGCCCCAGCTGTTTTCCCTCCGAACTTCTCGTGCACCCCCAGTGAACTCACTGGTGGGGCAGTGAGAGAAACAGAAAAAGCCTTAACATTGTATCAGCACTGCTCACCAATAATAAAAAATAATTTTAAAAACCCTATATTATCAACACTATTTCAGTCACAAATATGAAACACAGCACCAGTGTGTTTCATATTTGTGACTGACAAGATACTATGTCAGTCACAAGATACTATGTCAGTATCTTGTCAGACTAGCAAGATGCTATGAAGAAAATTAACTGTATCCCAGCCAAAAAAGAGTACACTCACAAAAAACACACAAAAAAATGTAATCAGAACAAACAAAATACTTTAAAATGATACAGGTCAAATCTGTAATCAGAATCAGCTCAACTCAGTTTATAAACCAGGTTCTTATAAGCCATAAAAAGAGAAAAAACTCAAAAAGGAGAGATAGAGGCAATCCCTCTGAAATCACTATCTACTCACCATTTTCCACTTAAGGAAAGTAAAACATTATCAAATGCTAAGGGGAGGTACCTACTTAAGTCTTCTTTGTTGTTTTGGTTTTTTTAATTAATTTTTCCAGTGAAAGCAGACATATATAGACAAAGACCAAACAACTCTCTTAAGGTTTTAAGCCAATTAGATTTTGGAGAGGAGAAATCAAGTGAACATTTAACAGTGCACACATTGAGAGATATCTGAGCACTGAAAGAGATGACAAATTGCAAAACTACTTCCCAGTTCACAGATACAAAGGTGTTTTCCCCCGGTACAGGAGAATTCTGTTCAAAAGGACAAATAGAAAAGCCGAGATAAATGTTGGACAGTTGTTTGTGAGAATGGTGACCTCAAAGGGGGTACAAGGTCAGTGAGAAAACAATAATGCAGAAGACAAATTGCAATGAAAATTGGAGCACTTTTTCTTTTTGATAAAAAGGAATGAAAAATACTGCTTAAGGGCATGTATTGAAAACATTACTTTTACAGTGGCCCAGATGAGAGGAGTGTATGGGTGTTAAGAAAAGTGCCTAACATAGCTTTTTTTCTTTTTTTCTGGAAATGTTTGTGAAGTAGGTCTTGGCCCACTTAAACACGTGATAAAGGAAAAAACAGAATAAATAATAAAAAAAAAAATCAAGGACACGGACAAACATGGGCCGTAAAAGTATCCTTGGGGCTTCCTTTTCTGTCTCTGCTTCTAAAATAAACATCAGCTAGTAGTTTATATGAGGAAACTATTTTGGCTGGATAAAGGAAGAGCGGTGGCCACCAGGGTCTGAGGGACTGCACAGACAACAGCAGCAGCAGTGGTATGTGCAATAAATACACCAGGAAAAGATGACAGTTAGTGACACACCAGGCTAGTTTCCACTTTGAGCAATGTGTAGAGAGGAACAAAAGCCCCAGGGGAAGAAGCTCTGTATCATATTGAATACCAGCTGGAGTGTTTCACATTTGATACCAATTGGAATTCATCATGATACTCTCTAGTCTCTCTCTGACCTCTCTTTTCCAAGTAAAACCAACCTATACATGTGCAGGGACTAGAAATACAGAGCCTCAGTTCAGCAGTGAATTGTCAAACTGATTTCAAGGTAGTAGGGGTTCGGAATGACTGTCATAGCAAGCAAAGTACGATGAGGTCCCAGTTAAAATGATTTGGTAGATATGCAAATACTGCAAGCTGGAGGAGCAAACACATCTACTCTGCAGAGAGAAAATTCATTCTCTTGTCCAGTGAATCTATTTTAGAGTTGCTTTCCTGTTACCTGAGTAATTTGCCACTTTAAATAATATAAATACAACATAACTGTAGTTGAGAAAATTCACTAAACAAAGTAACTAATGGAAATGCCCAGCAAATCTCAAGAGTAAAACAAGAGCACTACGGACTGGAAAAAAAAAAAGTCAGCTGGAGCAGTAGCAAAACCAGCAAAGTTTGTTGCTGTATCCTGGCACTAGAGAGTGCCAATATCCACAGCAGTGACAAGTCAATGTGCATCTACTAGGTTACTGCTTAGAAAGCTGCTGTTGGTATGCTATTCTCAGTTCCTCGTGTTGCTTCCTCAATATCTACAAGTGCCAGTATCCTGCAAACAAAAACTGAAAATGTCTATTAATGTTTATTAGCAGCTTCTCTGTATTTCAAAGGATGAATCATCTCTTGGCTCCCTGAAACTCTGAGTTAATCTCAGCCACTCCTGCACTGACTCACACTCACTATTATTGTTATTATGTGGACTCCAGCAAGATACTCCAGTCCTTATTACTAGTGCCATAACACATATTCATCCCAAACAGCATATTGCCAGTGAGCATAGTGGGATTCCAGGATGTACATGACCATAGAAATATAAAATCAGAAATCTGAAATTATTAAAGAATTAGCAACTGGACAAGGCACTTCATAGCTCTCAATAATACATTGTTGCTTGAGTAATTCAGATCTAAACAGAAGTTATCACTATCACACAAGACAGGTACTTATAATAAGATCCAGAGTGAGTCAGGATTGTCAGAGCTCCACATGCCAGTCTCCACAACTCCAGAACTACCATACTAGAAACATGTAAAATAAAAGATACTATTCCTTAAACTTACTATCTAAATAGCCATTTGCTAAGGATTTCAGAGACAGTAGATCATGTAGTAGCATGATCTCTTAATAGACTATGTAGCTTCAGGTTACAAATATCCTGCTGTGGCTTTCACCAGTACAAAGTTCATATCCAGGTCACACATAATACAGCCACAACTCCTATCAAGCTCTACAGCACATCGATTGCGTGGTCTACTGCCTTTTAGAGTAAGCAGCCTCCCACTCCTGAAGAGTGTTTTTATTATTTGTTTTGCTTTGGTTTTCTTCTTCAAGTGGCATCTCCCTTTCCTGTTCCTCCCACTATCTTTTACTGCTAGGAAAGTGAATAGCAGAACAATGCACCAGTCCATAAGCTGAGGAGGTCATCTGAAAAACATACTCCTGAGTTTGCTTAAACTGTAATGCACAAATGCTTTGGAAGTGTTATTCTAATTGAAACAATATGAATTTAAAACATAACAAAATAAACCAACCTCATTCTATGTCTATTAGACATGGCATTGGAAAGGATAAGACAGAGAGAAGAAATAACTTCCTACTCTTAAATACAAAAAGATACTTTTCTCTACTTCTCATAGCTCCCTTTAGTAAATGAAAAGCCAACAATTTGCTACCGGATTTCACACAAAGTGTGATTACCAGACAGGATGGTTCACCTGCACGATTACACACAATATTCAAAAACATCACAGAGGATAAACCTAATTACTAGTAATCATCCCTCTTCCCTCTGACAGTCAAAGCTAGACTTAATTTTATTTTATTCTAAAAAAAAATTTAAAAAACCCTTCATTGAGTCTGATGTCTTGTCTTGTACAAGAACCATCTGCATAACTTCTCATGCTCTGAATGACTCAGTAATATGTTCAATGTTCCTTATAGGCTGCCAAAGGCCAATCCAGCCAGGAGAATTATGTAGAATTTCTGCAGAGAAAATTTCACCTTAGAAAGCATATCAAAAAGAAAGTACAACATAGGATGGTTAATATTACATTGCAAGTTGGTAATCTGTGCACTAATTAAGGTAAAATCCTGTTCAAAGCAGAGAATATTTTCTTACTCTGAAGCACTACTAATGAAATCTCATGACCTCGTCTTTTTTAATCATTAGCATAAACCCATCTGTCTTTCTGATAGTTCTGCTTCTAAACCTCATCTTCCCCTTCCCAATAAATCGTGACTACTTTTTTCAGAAAAGTCTAAGCCTTCCTTCTCTTCACTTTGTTTCAGTGTCTACTTTTATTAAGTGTTCTAATGGCTCTCCCTTCTACTTACCAGCTTTTAAGTTGTTTCTTTTTGCCCTTCTAAGTTTACATCTTCAAAGCACCCAATAACACCAGTCATCTGGCTGGTTTTAATCCAAAATTATTTTTACAAGGTCTTGGGTCTGGAAAGATTATTGCTTCTCTCCTTAGAGAACACATCTTCCCCCTTCCAATTTTTCTTGTTTATTTTCTGATGAAGCTTTTGTAGTTTGAACAACTGAGAACATACACAGTGCTGTAGAATAAAAATGAAAAGGTCCAAATGAAACAAAAAAGCAAATGTAACGTAAACCCAGTCAAGTCTTG
Source organism: Ceryle rudis (assembly GCA_033439905.1). NCBI lineage: Eukaryota > Metazoa > Chordata > Aves > Coraciiformes > Cerylidae > Ceryle > Ceryle rudis. Next base: position 37,287 of record JAAGNO010002360.1, read on the forward strand.
CAATAACATAGCACATAAATGTGAACACAGCTCATCCAGAAGAATTAAATAAGAAAACTCATAACTGATGTAAAAAAGTTGGGAGAGTCCAGACCACAGAGAAGTTGAATAAAGCATATCAGGACTTACTCAGTCCATCTACTTCATCCGTCTTCAAAACTGAAATTAAAGAAACATATTATTTCTCATATTTCCTTTATCTTTTCCAGCTAACTGCACAAAGCCAAGATAAAGCTGTTCAGTAAAACTGACCAAGAATTGTGGTGACCTTGACAATTGATCTGCAACAGCGGTGTTACATAGATAACTATGGTTTTACTGACAAGACATTCAATTTATGTACAGCAACTCTCCTGTAAATGATAAAACACATCACTATCACTGTTAGATGAGATAAGAAAGGACAGCTTTGAATTAAAATTCAGTGGCCCATTTTAGCACACAACTATGTCAGACTTGCACTTGAATGCCTCATGAAGTATGTGGTGAAATACAAGTGGTGAAGTCAAGTGTTTTGAAATAGAGCAAACTGAACACAGAGCGGGCTGGCGCTGAGCTTGTCAAGTAACTGACACACTTTGTGCCTCAGCTTCAGAACTGGGTTATCATTCACCCAATCAACCCAATGAGACAAATTGCTTTTAAGAAAAAAAGTATATCTATTCTGAAGGCAGTCAGATAAGCAAATTCCCACACAAAGTTCATATTTGTTCTTTCATCTTCAAAATACTGAGGAATTACTGAAAATCTTTCAGGATTAAACCCTATTTCTCTCACTCTGACTTTTTGATACAATACTGAAGCTCAACCCTTTCTAGACCACTTTGCTATGTCAACAATTTGCTCTGAAGAATAAAATAATCCTACCTCCAACTTTCATATGATTTTTGAACATAAAAATCCAACCTTTTAAAGCTTTCACTGGGCAATTCAAGTTCCAACGTATTCTTCCAGTTCTAATTCCAATTTAATTCCTCCTGTATTTAATTGAAATACTGGAATTATTTTCACTGGCTCACTAATACTGGAATGCAAGGTATATGATATCTGTCATTCCTGATGTGTCACGTTTGGCTTGGCTAACAATTTTCAGCCAAGTAAACTCAATGAGGGTTTGTTATCTCTATGTATCTTTGATTATAAATTCCTCAGGGCAGTGACTGAGACCTCAACAAAGTACTGAAATCTGCTAAACAAACATCAGTAGTTAACCTGCACAGTAAATTTCCATGACTTCACTGATTGCCAAACACTTTTCAGTACAACAGTTGCCAGCCAACTAGGGAAGTTCCTGAACATTGTATCACCTTCAGATGCTGATACAAATTTAAGCAGCATATTGAAACTGTTCAATAACCTGCATGATATAACACAAATCTTACCAGGCACCAAACCAGTATACATATTTGCACCAAATCACTGGTTGTTGGCATTAACCAGAGATATTATTTGCTGGCTACCTTCCATACACTGGCAAGATGTTCTTTCCATCATATCTCAATACACTTATGGAGACACACAAAACAGCTGTATTGCTAATCAGCAACATACCTCTGTAAAGCACAAAGCCTCAGCACTTCCTTGAAACCCATACAGTTTTGGCTGTGCCAACCAGATAAGAAATAGGCCAAAAGGACAAAGTTGTCAGGCCTCCAAGGCTGTAGCATTTTGTGCACTGCTACAACACAGGCAAGGTATTCAATACAGATAAATACCATTACATTTCACATGGCTACAGTCAAATCAAGTTGCAGGAAGACTAGGTTTTCACATTCTTGCTTTTCATTACCACTACATTCAACTTGGAGTGAAACAGCATACAAACAAATTAATGGGATTTTAAAGCACAGCTGAGTTTCTGTTACACTGTTCAGCTGTGTTCTGTAGTAAGCACCTGGTTCTCATCCACTCCTCATAAAAAAAAAAGAGCATTTCTATCAATTCTACTTTAATGATGATTCTACACATTGAAATCAATAGAAATAATACTCTAGAGATTCAATATGCTCTTAATGCCCTGTTTCAGCAAGGCACACTGACCATGGTTTGACTTTTATTCTTTCCCAGCTGTATGTTTGCCATTTCAGGGATTTGTTAACATGGGTGGGGGAAGCATATTTTAATCAAAGCCAAGAAAGTTAAATAGCTCACGTTTCACAAATAAGATCACTTACCTTAATCAAAAACTTTGAACAACTGTGTACAAAAGCCAGCTGAAGCACATATCAGTGGACAATTTGTATTATACTGATTAGATTACTTACACTAATTAGAGCAAGATACCATCAGCTGCAGTGTGCAGACATATGTCAGAAGAGATCATTGCTGTAAGGAAATGGCCTTTTTTGGGAGAAAGGGAAAAGTCAGCAAATCCAGCTTAACTTTGGAAACATTTCCTGCCATTTGTTGATCCCTGATACATATAGAAGAACATTCACTGTCCCATTTCCAAAACACCCTACAATCAGGTATGTTGCTTGACGTGTTTAACCTCCAGTCTCTTTGCCTCCTCACCACCTTCCTTGTTTTGAAGCAATTTTATTAGTTTTCTTTCAATACGATTAGTATAGGCAGAATCAAGATAATTCCACAAATGTAAAAAAAGTCAAAACAACATGCAGACAATATCTGTAAATCACTGTTTTTATTAAGAGCATAATCCTGCCTTGCTTCTAAACTTGTAACATGGACAGCAGTTAATAACAAGTAGAGGATGGAATGCATTATCAGGCCTCTGAGAACTCCATACACCCACACAGATAAATGGCTATCCAAGGCAAGGACCTCAGGTGTATATAGACAGAAATTATTACTATACTATAAGCGCACATAAATCTGTTTCCAAACACTGGGTGGGTCAAATTCAGGCAAAAAGTATCATTAACTACCCAGTTTGCAAAATTCTATTTTATCAGTCAAATACTGATATTTTAAAAATGTTACATTTCCCAGTTTCCTCCTTTGTAAGCCATGAAAATGCAGCTGCTGATTGCTTATGATTAGTAGAAATTTCCTTACTGATTTCCAGAGAACTAGGATAATACAACTTGTCATAGTTTAGGGTCAGGGCAGCCCTCTAGACCTATAACAGCTGCTCTCTGTTAAGCCCCTCCCTCCCCAAAGGGGAAGAGAAAGGGGATAAGGGAGAGAGACTCAGCCATTAGAAAAGGAAACCAGAACAGCTTTAATGAAAATTAAAATAATAATAATAAAAATTCATATATACAAATATATACAAAAGCAGTATTTAACCCACACCCCCCCTCAATAGTAATCATGTCACTGTCACCACCGATGCTGTGGAGCAGGTACTGGGAAAAGTCCCAGACTGAGCCCAGTGGAAGACAGGAGCTGTGTTCAGGAGCTGGATTCTGGTATTGGACTCAGGAACACACAGATCAGGACCAAAGGCAGAATAGAGTCCCCCTTGGATGCCAACTGAGGAAGAAACCAGAAGAGGACCCCAACTGAGCTGAGCAGAGCAGAGCCCAGCAAAGCAGGCAAAGAGAAGTGAGACCCTCATGATCCCTCAGCTTTATACCAAAAATGACATAGCTGGGCTGGAATACCTCATTGGTCAGTTTGGGGTCACCTGCCCTGTCTGCTCCTTCCTGCAGGTGTGGCCTTTCACTTTCTGCACCCCCAATGTGGTACACAAGATCCAGCAGTGGCCTTGGTCTGCACACCAATCCTTGGTA
>JAAGNO010002361.1:0-14323 GCA_033439905.1 Ceryle rudis
GTGGAGTCACCATCTTTGGAGGTGTTTAAGAGCCAGGTAGATGTTGTGCTTAGGGACATGGTTTAGTGGTTTTGATACGGCTAGGAATAAGGTTGGACTTGATGATCTTGAAGGTCTCTTCCAGATGAAAAGATTCTATGATTCTATGAACACTCTAATTCTTTTAATGGATATCTTGAATTAAATTAAACTCTGAAAAGAATGATAAGGGGTTGAGACTATGGGAAAAAATTAAGAAGACTATAAAAAATATTTTTTCATTACATTTAAAGACTTCAAATGAACCGTATGATGTTATATATCATCTGAGTTGTAGGAAAATAGTGTCACCTGGAATCCAAATGTAAAACTTGAACACTATTTTTTATTGACATATAAGCAACCAGTAAATGAGAAATACACAGCAGTCCTAGATTTTATCTCTTCTCATTATATTTCTCAATTTGTCAGTTTCTCAAAACTTTATTTCCACATTTTATACAATGTGTCATGGTTTTCTTTATCTTTTTGTTGTTGTTGTTGTTGACACCTTTTATTTTATCTCCTCTTCAAAATGTCTTGCTTTAAAATTCTATTCTTTTTACATGTCCTACAAACATTTTCATACCTCAAATAAATGATGGTGCATAGTTAAGTAATAAAAAAAAAAATAAATTCTGTTTCTATGTATTCATATTTCCTCTCACTGATAATCTTTCTTGTCAGTTAAATTTAAGTATTTGAACAACTCATTAGGAATTTTATCTACTCATTTGAGTAGTTATTAAATCTCAGAGGAAGAGTGTTGACAGATTAATAATATCTATCAGTTTTCTTTTTAGTTAACATACACAAAATCCTAACATGCTTTATTATATAAGGCTACAACACACCTACAACACCTTTGTACAGGAAAAATTGCTGGGCTGAGAAGGAACTTAAAGGGGACTGAAATCTTTCTGTCCTACCTAGCCTAGAGTCTACAGTGACAGAAGGTCTGTAGCTGTACTGATAATTACCCAGTGACAGTTATACTTTCCTATTTTCATAGCTTCAAGATAGAGCAGTCCCTCATCCAAACATAATCAGTCAGTCTAGAGGTTTGAGATTGTATCTCTGTCTGAAAGACAATTTGAAAATTTGTAAATACTCAAGTGGAATACTACTGGCTGAAATCCTGTCTTTACTGAGGCAGTAGTTTTTTGACCAGAAATCCACCTGCAGTTACCAGCTGCAGTCATCTTAACAGGATGGTTCATTCTTGCAGACACCATTATTATCTCATTTCATCAAAGGTCATTTTGCTTACCCTGTGCATATAGCAACCAGTCTTTGGTGCACCATAGAAGACACTGTATCTCTTCATTCTTCACAAGATCATGTCTTTTTCCCTCAAACTTAAGTTGTATTATGTTTTGCAAGTTAAGTAAATTCCTCAACTTCTTCATTAATATTTTCCAGCTTTATTTGTTGTGTAAACAAAGTGAGTTGGAAACACAGTTTCTGTATAAAAGTGTTAGGTATCTCCTTGTGGAAGAAAAGAGGGGAGAGAATGATATGACCTACATTGTTTTCATAAGGTAGCTTCCTGCTGTAGACTAAGACCTCATTCTGTATGCTGTTTGTTACTAATGCTTCTTTTGTTTCCAGTTACAGATTGAAAAGTTTGTTTTAAATCCAGAAAAAGCTGAAAAATAAAACTAAAAAAATATAAGTTCATTCAACTGTAGTCAATTCTATATCACTAAAGTCAATGGGAATATGATTATTACTTTTACTGTAATAAAATTTGCCCTTAGAACTAATGTCTCACCTCTGCTTACTTTGTATAGTATGAAAACATGTATTCAAAATCAAATCACTACCCTGAACTTCTTTTTTTTCAAACAAGATCATTTTAAATTAGGTTTGTTGGTATAACAAAGATCAAGCCACAGAATTATGCTACAAAATATGAGACAGGTATAAAACAATATAAACCACATTTTTACATTGTTTAAACTTCAACTTCTCATAGCACAGTATCATTTTTTTTTGTGTGTGGTAGAAGAAGTCAACTTGATTGCTTCTTCACAACTACTTTCAAGAAGTGCATCATCTGGTATTTCTAATCTCTGTGGTATTACAAACCTTCTAGGCAGCAAGCAGTACTTCATTTTTTCATTTAGATATAAGAAATTAACTATTCAGAAGAGAACTGCCACCTCTCCCAATTTTTATAGGCATCTTGCACCCTATTCACCAAGTTACTGACTCATAAGGGAGTTTTAAATAATACATAAAATATATTTTTTTTAACAATAAATATGAATAATAAGAACATTAAGATCTGACTTTTTTTAAATGTCAATGTGCAGGTTTTCCTTTAGCTAGCAAAAATGAATAACCTAAGTCCATGCAATTATCCCTATGAAAGGTATTGGCTTCACTGCTTTGGCTTCTTTCTAATGCCTGTTATGGAAAAGTCTCTTTTCTATGCCCATACCTAGTTACCAGTTCACAAACACCTGTGCAAGGCATAGGAGGAAGATCACATGACTTCTTGGGCATGTAGTCATGAATTATTTTCATATTCTGGTTTTCAGAATTGTGACGTCAGTCTTCCAGTTTCCATTTAACCACTATCAAGGCTTATAAGAAGGAAGAAATAACTTTGTTACTACAGACAACATTAGCACCTTTGTTAGTATGCTTGTGACAGACATAGTTATTTTTAAATCAGTTCTCTCTACAAGGTTTCTCCTTCTGCATACAGAGCTAATTAACCACTAAGGTCTTTCCAAATCCTGATGGTTGAAATCCAGATGTTATGACGAAGCCTTCCACTAATCATAGCTTTCACTGATGAAAATCTTGTGAAAATAAATGTAATTTTACTTAATCAAACAGTGAGTTTGCTTAGTACCTGATGGCTGTCTTGTCACATGTCCCAACATCTTGTGTGATGGGACAAATGTAGAAATGGGGAAGGCTCCATCAAGTTTGGCTCACTTAGTGAATCTGCACTTTGATTTTGTAGAGTCCTCTGCTGTTGTGCTCTAGTTCTTCAAGCTCAGAGGTTCTATTTTCCAAATAATAGTCACCCCATAATGCAATATGAAATAAACTATATATAAAATGTTTTGGAAGGTTTCCTTGTAACAGTAGCAATTTTGGCAAACTGAGGTAAAAATTAAAGGTAGAAATGATAGACAACTGTGTGAAATGCAGCAGTCATTTTCTTGAGATTTTCTTGCCAAAAGGAAGGCTGGAAGCTCTATTCTAACCTTTGCCATGTGAACCTAATTACTCAGTTTGCGTCTCTTAATTACTGTATTTTATCATAACATAATGCTAGAATGTTCCTCAGTTAATGGTCCCTTTGTCCATTAATCCCAGAAGTATTTCAGAAATAGCTTCTCTTTTGCACCCGCATACCTGGTCACCACCATAAGTATTTTTCTCACATCTAGAAGCATACTGTTTTGTCCACTCCTGTTCATTCCCACAGTCTTCCTGCTTAACCTTTCCAGCCAGCATTCAGAATATATTTGCTGCCTTACGATCATGTTCTGACTCTTTATCTGCTTCAAATTCTAACATTTTTAATTTTCAATACTATATCAGATTATTATCGCACTTCACATGGCACATGGCACTTGAAGACATTTAACAAGTGCATATTTTTACTTAAATATGTTCAAGATTCTGTAGATGTTGCACCTACATGTTTTAATTCAGGACATGACTTCTATGGCACTCAACTACAAAACAAAAAGGCAGGAAAAAGTGATGAAAACTAGGACAGGATCCAGGATATCTATATCTCACTTAACCTGAAACTTTGGCAGCCCAGTCAAACAATATGCTGGCTCTCTAGGATTGCCTGCCTCTGCAAGTATCTAACTTTTCTACCTAGAGAGTGAATCAACGTATCTTTACAACAATTTAGAAACATCTAGTACCACTGCCAAGGTTTCTGTAAACTACAGAAGTACAAAATTCAAGACATAGGAATTGTAACACTCTCTTTTTCCTCCTAAGGCAAACTGTCAAAATTGTTGATCTAAGATATGGGCCGGTTAATAAGCTTGCATCTGAAGACTGCAGAATAAAATGGGGTTCAGACGGAATCAATATTACTTCTAGATAACAGAAGCCAAGGCCAAGTTATACATTAAACTAAACAATTCAAGTATAAATATCAATGTGCTGCCTGACAGGATGCCAATATATGTGCTTTAAAAGCAAAGGTATACAGCTTGGTCATATAATTAGCAGCAAAGTACCAATAAACTAAAGGCACTTCTTAAAAGCACTGAACATATCTGAAAGCACTGACTGACAAAAACACATGGGAGAAACAGCAGTACAGGCAGAACTCACTCAACTCCTGCTCAAGATCAAAGTTTGCAAGATGCCTTCAGAATCTCACAGGATTGGATGCAAAAAGCTTATTATCTCCAAGACAGAAATAGATGAATAGTAGCAACATTTGCAAGACTGAAACAGGTCACACTTAGGAAAGGAGATGGTATCATTATAATGGGGAAGAAAAGATCAGAACCAGGATCCCTAAGAAGGATACAGTGAAAAGACATTCTTAGCACAACAGATTTAATGGTTTTCTCCTAATGAATGCTGTCAGTTTAAGACAGAAGTTTGAGTTTCCCTGGAACTAAAAGAATGTGTGGTTTTTTTAGACATTTGGGTATTCTCTGAGAAGAGAGAAATGAGAAAGATCCAGTGAATTCTAGCAGGTTTTTTGCTACTGCATCTATATTACATGAAAACCACATAGATCCAGCTACCAGGGCAGAATCAGCACAGAACCCCACTACAACTGACTGTCCATCCACAGGCTGACATAACTTTGTTGGTATGATTAACTTTTATCATGTATCTTTTCTTACTGAGGAGTCAAAGAAAAGAGTAAGTCATAGTACAGAGTAAGTCAAGACAGAACAGTCTTCTGCCAGTGTGAGACAAAGAAGACAGATGACGTATTTGAGACAAATATATCCACCACTGCTCATTCATAATGTATCCTGCAGCAGTGCTGGAGTGGCTTCTAAGATATATGGAAAATTCTATGAATCAATGAGTAAAACAATTGATTTTCAAAGCAAAGGGATTTTTTAACCTCAAAGGCCTTTAAAAAAAGAGAGAACTTGTTTCATCCATTGACTTGAGTTAATCTTTAATTAATTTAATGTTGAAAATGTAATTGTTTCTGTTTTACCTTAGCTATGATGGAGAGTCAGGCCCAGAATTGGGAATGAGAGGTATCAAAATACTAAGATAATGATAGTAGATACAGATGCACAGGGATTTTTTGCCATTAGTATTCAAATCCACTAGGGCAATCAGGTTGACAGGTTTTGATAAAGATTTGCTTTTCAATATATTTCCTTGAACTGTCAGATTACAGGTAGGCTCTTTCATCAGAAAGCTGAAATCCAAACAGGGCCAAAAGGGTTAAATTGACCTTTCAGACAGATGTTGCTTTTTAGGATTCTCTTATTTACCTCTAAAACAAATATAGTTCAAAAATGAATCTATAAATGCTAAGTGAATGTTATAGACACATGCTGAATATCTGAGGATCAATAACAGTTTCAAGAACTCCTGTCACCTCCCCACCTCCTCCTTGGAGCTTGCAAAGTAAAAATAAAATCCTAACAATTTATTTGTATTAGAACTAAGATGCTGAAAGTACATTCCTGTCTTAAAAGTTTCAGCTACCACAGGATGAGAATAAGTTGTGCTGCTGATAAAACCAAACAGTTCTGAGCCACGTGGACTCATCTACTTCTTCACAGAACCACCCTCTTACTCTCATTTGCATAATGACTCCACTGAACCTGCATTCTATATCTGGCTCTTTTTCCCATCTTCAAAATATGTTGAGGAAGAATTAATATTACTACTTTAAATTGTTTCCTTTTCTAGTGTTTAAAACAAGGACATGGAACCATTCTAGTACTTTTCTTCACTGTGAAAAAATTACTGTTCATCTTTGGACTTAACTCCTCAACTCTAAGATAGAAATAAAGACATTTAACTTTATTCAGGAAGGATTTTTCAGTTGTTAATTGCTGTTCAGCAGGAAAGACTGCAATAGTTATAGCTGAAACAGCATAACTCTTCCTGTTTTAAATTCATTTAGCACTTATAGCATATTTCAAGTTTCATCCTTAAAGATCTTGTCTCTGACAAAATAGCTTTTGAAGATCAATTTATTATAAGCTTAAAAATGGACCATTCTGAAAAAATAATGTTTGATTGATTTCAAGCATATAGTATATGCAAGACATTTCTTGCAGAAAAGAATGAGAAACATTTTTCTATATTTTAGGTACAAGGAGAGAAAAAGAAGTAATTGATACATTAAAAAAATAAATATTTAAAAAAGCTAGCAAAACAAACAAAGCTTTCTTGCTTTTCCATTTTGTATAGAAAGATAACGCATCTCAAAAATATATAGAATGCTCTGTTTAATTATTTAGAATACATGTGCTGGTTCAAGTTAAATTTGTGGTGAAGATTCATCCACATTGAGGATTAGTACAAATCCTTGGAGTCAATGTACTACACCAAAAAGGTAATGGACCTGCATATTAATTCCCATGACGGAAATTGGTGCAAGATACCTATTTTTAAACTCTTTTTTTTCCACTGGTATAGCAAATGCATAATGAAAGTGTGGTTATGTGAGACTCAAAATATGAGGCCATCACAGGGAAGGCTATAGCATACAGTGTGTGGTCTCTCTCAGCTTTGTAATGCAAAACATAACATGAATGCTCTACTCTACAAAGGCTTTGGGAGAGTTACCATCACACTTTGTTAGGAACTTCAAAGAATGGAGCCCTCCTAAGGATCCTTCCTCTTAAGGAGCTGCAAAAGCTAGAAAAGCTTCAGATCCTGGGGAGTAGAGCTCCATCTTTTTATGCTTGTTCTTTTCTTTTTTTTTTTTAATCTGGGGGGGGAACCCTAAATACTCACAGAATCCTATGCAACATTTCTGGTAAGATAAATGTTAACTTCAGGGTAAGCTCTCAATTTCAGATAGTATGAGAGATAACAGTTTCTTTCATATTCTTACCCACACTGTTAGGAATTAAAAATGGTCTTATGTTTAGGAAACATTTTTATGCCTGTGGGACAGAGCTCAAATTCAGACTTCTTTTATGGACAAGAGTAAATCACCTATGAGTTTGAATCATGTCACTTAACTTTATCTTGTCTAAAAGTTAGACATCCTATCGAAACCAGAGAGAGCAACTTGTCTGCCCACTGTTGAAGAGATTCATAGCTGAATGTAGATCATGATTCATACCTTCTTGAAATAGTCTCTTTTCACTGATGATGAATGTGAAAATCAGTTCTAAAACTACAAATTAAATTTATAAGAAGTGTAGTTCAGCAAGCTTGTTTTAGACTTCTTTACAAAGCCAAGTATGATGCATTGCTTATCCCCTGGGGAAAGAATGTGGGGACCAAGAATGCCTACAGGATTGAAAGATGTTCAGATACTTGTGTCTATGATAAATGAGTGATTTTATTTGTGTTCTGCTCAGATCCCATTATTTGTCAGATAACATATATTAACAGATTTTTCTATGTGTGGACATATATGGATTTTTCTGAACACTGTGGTTTCCTTAGATACAAAGTATTACAGGAGTTCAAAACTAATCCTGCAAGCCCATTAATTCTTTTATAACTTCCTTGAACCATCTCAGTTCCTCAGCTTCCTTCATGCTTCATGCTCCATAATGGCGTGGATCCTATATTGCACCTTCTTCTGTAAGGCAAATTTACTTTTTCTGATATTCTTCCTTTTCTCCAGGGTACCTAATCACTCGGGCATATATTGGAAGAATCCATGAGAAATGGAAGGACAGACAACTCCACTGCTGCTGCTAAACCCAGAGGTTCTAAAAGTCTCAAAAAGTTGTGGCAGCCTGAGATTAAAATTTATAGAATAGTTATGAGGTAGTTCTACTAGCTGTGCTTCTACAGCTTGAAATTTGCCCATCATACTCCATTTTTTTAAGTATTCAGGAGAGTTCCAAGAATACTGAGTTCTAAAGATGCAGAATATGACAGCTTCAAGTGGCCTGGGGGTGTTTTTGTGGGTTTTGTTTGAAAACAGTCTTTAGATACAACTATGTTCATTCAAGGATAACAAAATTTCCAATTTGAAGCTTTTAGTTCTTTGATAGTTAAAAAGCCTTAGAGGAAAGAAAAATTCTCTAAAAAGAAAAACAATATAGATAACAATTCCACACTGAGTGAGCTCAGTTTATTCTCATACTTATATTGAATTACAACTTTTGGAGTTTATGAGTTTCTAACATTCAGTTTATTTCTAATCATGACATTCACTGTTGAAAAAGTTTGGACACTTTTGATGGAAAAATTTGCAAGGTATTACTTGAACATTGATTGCAGAGCATTACCACTGAATTATTCAAATACAAGAGTCAACAAACTGAGTGATTAATATTATAGGAAAGCTGTCAGTCATAAGGTGCAAAAACCAGCCAGTACCTAGGCTCACTCCTGCTTTATTTTTCTCCGTATCAAGCATTTGGCTGCACAGCTTGAATGTGCTTTGTTACACTATGTCAACAATACAAAGAAAGCATGGAGTGTTTTCCTTCCTTATTTTCCCCTTTTTTTTGGAGTACACAAAGAAAATGCTGCTGACATTCTTACTGTCAATGTCTGCATGGTTATGAAGTTTAATAGATGATGTATTGAGGAGATTTTTCTCATCAGGCATGAGAGAGAGAGACAGAGGGAGGCTGAGTGCAGGACTGTGAAAGTCCATGTTGTACAAACACACTATTAATTTCTTGTCTATATCACCCACAATATGACTTGTGGTAGTGCTGCAGATGTAATGAGAAAAACAGATGTTCTCAAATTTTGTTCCTTTTAGCTTCTGCCCTTTAAAAGGTCACAATATGTAGAGAGTGAAAGACTTGCTCAGCACAAGATATAGTTTATTCTGGAGCAACTTTAAATTTCCAGAAATTCAGTCACATTGTAGCCTGTTTGTAGCACAAAAGCTGAAAAAATTCTTTACTTCATTCTTTTGTCATATTCCTACTGAGCAGAATGTTCCTTTGAGCTGTAACCCTATCTATCCTGATTCTTGAAGCTGTAAAGATTTGCAGCTTCTTCAGTTACCTTCATTCAGCAGTTACTAATCAGCATCTAAACATGCCCCATCAACACTCATCTACTTCACTCAGGACACTTCACAGGAATAAGTTTTCAATGAACAATCATGTGAAAGCCCTAAATTCTCTACACACTTTCTGTTAGCCAAGGGTCAGTTTCTCAGAAGATGATGACACCATTCTGCATTAACTGAGCTCATATGCTTAAGATATAATTTTTCATTCATTATGAATACTGGGGTTTTAACTCTATTCAGCAAAATTGCAATGACACAGAGATGGTGCCACAGCTAGTGTAATTTGTAAAGCTACATTTATTTCGGTGTCCATTTTGCACCAGCTAAGGATTTTATCCTTTGGGGTTTAACGCATACTGATGACAAGAAGAAAAATCTAAAGAATAATCATGAATGTGAGATTAGATGTGTTTGAAGACATCTGCTTTCAGCAATGCTAAGGCACCCCTGGAATATAGAGTGTCAGGCCTTCATAGTAAAAAGGTAATGATAAAATAGACAAACACAAAGAGAAAGAACTAATGTGCTTAAAGATGAGAGAAGTGAAAAGATTAGAGTTATCTAATAAATTCATACACTAAGAGGAACTATTTAGAACCTGAAATCTATCCTTTCAGAAAAACAGTTAAAAAGCAATGAAGGCATATTTAAGAACAGCTGAACAGAGAATCATAGAATGATTTTGGTTAGAAGGAACCTCAAAGATCATCTATTCCAACCCCCCTGACATGGATAGAGGCACCTTCAACTAGACCACGTTGAGCAAGACCCCATCCAATCTGGTCTTGAACATATCCAATGATGGAGAAAATGTGGGCAGGAAGTCTAGGGCTCAACTAAAGAAAGGCAGAACTAAATTGTGGAGGAGGCTGCTGAACACAAGGAAATAAGACAACAAGAAAGTTGTCATTAAGGTTAAAATCAGTAGAGAAGTTCATGAAAAATTCGGATAAGTATTTTGAATATGAAATATCTTGCTATGAAAATATAGATTTTGTTATAAGAGCAAATGAAGAATATGAAGTAACTTCTTAAATTCCTTCAAAATCTCAGTGTCTTGAAGTATGGAGTACTATGAAAATCTTGACTGTTATTGGTTAGATCATGGACTTAAAAAATGCACATAAAAACTTATCAAATGCAGTACTTCTTACATTTTGCCCCCATCTTCTTTACTGTTGCATCATGTCTTGTAGGGAAATTATCTTTTTTTTTTTTTTCTTCCCCATGCAATATGAAACTGGAAATTACAGTTGATTGAAATAGGAACACTTTCTGGAAAACTGTTGGTGCTGTTAATAGATTTGTTCATCAGGCTTCTGAAGTCAAAGACCAAAGTTCTGGTCAAGAATAAAATCTACTGAAAATAGCCATTTGGTGAATGCTTTACAGAAAATTCTGGTTTAGATATCTGTTCAGTATCAGAGAAAGCTGTGAGTCAGCAAGGTAAGTGGTTCCACAGCTATGAAATTATTAGTTACTCTGAGACAGATATGATTACTCTTCCCATGAAAAATTTGAAAAGATCCGGAAGTCTTTTGCTCCAGAGTAGAATGGAGATAAATGCTGAAACCTCATTTCTTCCCCATGAACTGCACCTGTTTTTCTTGAGCACTCCTATAACCATAGAGTCAGAAGTATGTGAAAAAGAATAACAGCGAAGATACCATGACTAGTGGCAGATATGAAGAGAAAAACAGTAAAAGGAATTGGTTCAGCACTGGTTTCCAGCTGTATTCCACAGTATCTTTATTTAGACATAGCTTTTTTAACTGAATTTAGAATTTGTGAGCAGCTGCACATCAATAGCCGAAGACAACAAAATTTATTTCTTGGACCCAAACCAAAGCCAAATAAAACCAATAGAAAACTTCTTTATGTTCTAATGTGCTCTTTTGTTGTTGAACTAGAGAAGTTTTGCCCCAAATGGTATAGGAATATCAGGCTTCAATTCCTGAGAATGAATTCAAATACTTCAGTTGTTTCTGAGGAGATAATCTAAATCCACCGAGGAGCTTTGTTGTGTGTGTATGTTGCTTTTCTCATCCCTGGTTGTATAACATAGTGATAAGAGCATTAATAATACTTACAAAGTGACTGTGGTCAAACTCACACATGATTTGCTTTAGGACTTGCTAATACATGCTTACATTGAACTAAGGAAACCCAGAAGTTTCCATAGCTGAAACAGTCTACATGGTCATTCACCCATACATACAGGTAAAGAATGTCAGCATCTGCATGTTCATAATGAAACCCATACTACAAAGCCTGAGCATGCCCTTCCTTAAAAGCTTTTCTTTTAAATGTTTTTTGTTTTTTTTTTTTTTTTTTATCCTATTATTCTGTGGAACAAAGCAGGTTCCTCTCAGCTCTGTTTGCTAGAGGTATGGGTGCATGCATCAAAAGCATAGAATAGACAGTCTCCTTCTTACTCTGCATAGTGCTATTGTCACTAATATCCCACAGAACTGCCTCCCTGGGTGCACAAGCGCCTGCTGCTTCAGCAGTCTCGATTTATATAATTTATGCTCAATGGAAAACTGTGGGACTGTTTCCTAAGAGACAGTATTAAGATTTTCAGTGTAATAGCAGGCAGAATTTGAATAGCTATACAGGTTTAACTTCTTCTCCTGTCTTTATGTTTATTTAATATTGTGTGTTTAACTTAATGGTGCAAAATATTTTTATTCAGGATTTTAGTAGGGTAATGTGGGTGGATCTGATCCTTCTACATGCTGAACATGTGCTATGCGGATCTGACTCTACAGTGTTTCATCTGAGACACTGTGCAAAATGGTTTTTAAATAAAATGAGGATAAAGCAATAGTATTTTACATTTAAGTACGTCATATGGTGTTTATTTTTCTGACTTCAGATCCTATATAGCGATCAAGATAATATAAGATGGTATTTAGTCTCACAGTGTGCTGATTTATAAACAATATTAGGTAAGAACTAAGCTAATTCTCTCTTCAAAAATATTACTGAGGCTATGACATATAGGCATATATATAGGTATACCCAGACATAATCAGTCATTGTCACTAGCCAAGTAAGCCCTGGGAGAGAATACCACTACCAACTCCAAGGAAGGTTTTCTGGTTTACTGGGGGTTTGATTTGTATTGATGCCATGCAAGTGCAGACTGTTTCATAGGAAAGAAGACTGTGTGAGAATGCATACTGCAGCTTAATGCCTGTCCCCGTCTGCTCTATGTAAATTAAAAAGAAGCATGAAAGCTGTATTTTTTGCAATGTCAGTGTACATTGTTAAAATGTTAATGCGATGGAGCAGAAAGCAACAGAGGTAGGGAAGGTGGAAGAGTGAGAGTTGCAAACACCTACTTTAAAACACGGAAGGGAGTTCAAATATGTGCTGTTCCAAGTTGTCCTTCTAAAGCACATCATTTTTCTCTTTACAGAAAAACAAGTAGACAGAGGCTTAGTGTCTCCTTTTATAAATGCAAACTGACACTAAGAAAAAGTATGTCCTTCACTGGCAGAAAAAGTCTCACCGTACTTATTGACTTCTATATTGGCATTTTCTAAGGCAAATAACAACATTCAACCATGAAATGTCCTCTGAGAGTAAGGATATTGGTAGCAGTGATGGTGGATTGGGAATTTTCTCCTGAGCTGTGCAGATCCAGGCAATGGTAACTAGGAGAGCAGCAGAGCACTCCATGTACATGTTCCTGTTCTCCAACTTAAATGTCACCTCTTTCCCCATCTGTGGCAGGTTGAGATAGTGCAAGCTTGTGTGGTAAAGTGCTACAGCTGTATTTTCACAGCATTTTTTTCACATACTTTCTTTGGATTTCTACCCCATATCACCTGCCATTCACCACAACCCATTTCTGCATTTTATCTTTACGATTCCTTCTTTCTTATTGCCTAAATTGACTGTTTCCCCTTCCATGTTGTACTATTTACAGCTCCACTTTCTTCCTTTCCCAGATCTATCTCCTTTCTCCCCACCCCATGCACACACATTTCTACTTCCATAAACAAATCTGACACCCTTTTAATATTTAGGATGACATCTGTCACAATTGTGATACTCCCTTCTTTCCCCATCCAGTGTATCATCCACACATGTTTTATTACTTCCCCCTATCACCACTCAGAGCCTCCTCCCCACGTCTCCATCCTTCCCCTCCTTCTTCTTTCTTGATGTGTCTAATAATGGCCATATGCCCAACACCACCACATTCTGTCTTGCTCCCTCCCGTCTTGTGGCCTCCAGATATCTTTTTTCCTTTTGTCTGCATCTTCAGTTGCTGTTGTTTACTGAGTCTGCTCTTTTTCTCATGCTTTACATCTGGATCACAATTTTTGGTGTAGGTTTTAGGATATTTGACTCCTCTTTCTACTTTTTTTCCCACTTTTAATTTCTGCCCACACATTTCTTCTCTGCTGAACAGCACTGTGCACAATTATTCCTCTCCCATTTTACAGTCCTCTATCCCCTATCCTCTGTCTTTTACATTCATCTCCAATGAAGCTGACTTCCCTGTGTGCTTCATCAGAAACTACATCCATCCTTTCACCTTGTGTGTAGCTCTAACTGAATTTTCTTATTCCTGCAAACTGTTTTGGTTTGTTTTTTTTTTTTTTTTCATTAGCTTAGCACATTTTCATCTTCAAGGCTTTTACTATGAAGTTCAGCATCTTTTATTTGCAGTCAGAGCATCAATGAAGGAAGACAGAATTGATACTATTTAAGAAGGATCAACTGCTTCATTCAAGGAAAAAAAAAACCAAACCAAACCAAACCAAATTAGCTCAAAGGTTATTTGTAAAGATTTGGCTTTCAGCAAAAGAACATGTGTCACAGATTAGGATCAGGGTGGCCCCTTAGACCAATAACAGACGCTCTCTGTTAACCACCCTCCCTCCACAAAGGGGAAGAGAAAGGGAATAAGGGAGAGAGACTTAGCAATTAGAAAAGGAAATTAGAACAGCTTTAATGGAAATGAAAATAATAATAATAAAACTAGAAAATTTACAAATATATACATAGCCAGTATCAAACCCAACCCCCTTGATGGTAATTACATCACCATCATCACTGATGCTGTGGAGCAGGCACCGGGGGAGTCCCAGACTGGGCCCCGCAGCAGACGGGAGCTGTGTTCAGGAGCTGGAT
>JAAGNO010002361.1:14423-33630 GCA_033439905.1 Ceryle rudis
GGGGGAGTCCCAGACTGGGCCCCGCAGCAGACGGGAGCTGTGTTCAGGAGCGGGATTCTGGTACCGGATTCAGGAACACACCTATTGGGATTGAAGGCAGAAGGGACAGAGTCCTCCTTGGATGCTCTGAGGAAGGAACCGAAAGAGGACCTGAGCCAAGCCAAGCAAAGCTAGCAAAGAGGTCCAAGAGGGGAGAAGAGCCCAGGAGCCTCCAGAGAGAGCGAGAGAGCAAGCAAGCAAACAAACAAGATAACTATAGACCCTCTAGATTCCTCTGCTTTATACCGAATATGATGTATATGGGATGGAATACCTCGTTGGTCAGTTTGGGGTCACCTGCCCTGTCTAATCCTCCCTGCAGGTGTGGCCTTTCACTTTCCTACACCCCCAATGTGGTACACAAGATCCAGCAGTGGCCTTGGTCTGCACACCAATCCTCGCTAGTAACTCTAAATGTGAGGTGTTATCCCTGCCAGCAGCAGACACTGCCTATGAAAACAGGCTGCTAACTTCAGAAAGTGCAGTTAGTGAGAAGAACTGAGCTGAAAAGTAAAATCACTAAACAGAACCAGCTCTGTTCTTACCCAAACCAGGACAACATGATAAAGCACCTGGCTTTCACTTGTGTATTCCACATATAAAGATTTGGAAAGCTGGCTGGTATTGTATAATACCTCTTGTTCAAACAGAAAAAAGGGTATTTGAATGCAGTTATATTAGTTATTTGTGCTATTTAGGTCTCTATTATGTTATAGTTTTGCATAATCATGAATGTTTTCACCTCAAATCTCATGAATTTATGTTGCTTGATGTTGTCTCAATGTTATTAATTTAGTGAGGTTTTTATTTTACAAAAGTCATCTTCAAACTTCCATCTGTTCCTCTGAACAACGGCTCCTGATATGAGCTCTACTGAAGGAAACAACATGCCAAGAAAGCCCATCGATCCAGTTATCAGTATCTAACACTTTTCTATATCAGAAGAACAAGTCCCTGTAAAAGTCCACTGATTAAAAGCTTCTCTACTCTCAGTACCCAGACAGCTTTCTTTGAGAGGACCCTGAATGAGCCAAAGCTTTGAGGTGGATGTACCTGCAGCTTTTCATTAAAGTGAACACAGTAAAACTAACAAAGTCATGTTCTCAATATCTAAACTTACATTTTACTAGAACACAAACACAAAAGAATAAAGTCAGTTTTTAAAGACAGAATAATCAATTCTTCTGAGGAGACAGATTAAAAGAAAACAAATCTCTCCTGCTAATGACTCTACCTGTGTTGGGTGCACTTTTTCCTCTGATGTTGCTTTCCAGTGCCTGTTCAGTTTGCACCAAAGTGATTACACCCTAGGGAGGAGCAATTTTTCCTTCCTCCTGAGGACTCCAGATTGCAGTATGCACAACAAAGTAAATAGGCAGCTTTCCTGTCTGATGCTCAGCCACAAGCTGCTTAATACTGCATGATATAAAATAATATAGACAGTGCATGGAAAACAAATATATTCAACAGTTCTTCCATCCACTATGCCAAGCAGTGCTGGCTTAATGCATCTATAGGTCTGTAAATTACTGGGACTTGTTATATGCAGATCGGTATATAATGTATATTTATGCTACAGCTGTGAGATGTTCTTGCAGCTATGTTCTTCCTTCCAAAAGAGATTCAAAGGGCGTATGTGGTTATCACAGTTCTGTCTGTGAAGGGCTGTGATCCATTTCTCCTGCTGGTTATTCTACCACCAACCAAAACTCCAGATGGAGGGGAGGTTTCACATTTCAAAAGCACACTTCTATTTTCTTGATCAGATACACTAAGATCATGTTAATTTAAAATCTAAAGACATGTTTCAGAAACTTTGTAACTGTGAAAGTATCTTTCCTCTACTTTCTACACATAATCCCAAGAAAGCAAAAAGGACAGAGAAGGGCATGCCTCCAGTAGGGTGTTCTGGAAGGGAAAAAAACCCTGCCTAGTATACATTAGCTTGTTTATGAGTCTGTCATTATGAATCATTAGCTGTCTGCCACATGCTCTATCTGCCACTCTATTGTCTATGAAGCTTGTTTCTAAGGGATAAACAAAAAACAGAGATGAAAATCAAGCAGTGAATAATTTTCTCATGGACAGTGTTCCTAGACACTCTGGTGAGAGTCAATAGGACCCTACAAATTATTCTTCTGAAATATGGAAGCAGATGAATTAGAAAAAAAAAGAGTAGTTAATCAAAATCCCAGTTATAGTAGCACATTTGTTAAGAAAAGTCCCTGGTCTTTGGATTTAAATTTTTTATATTGATATTACTGTTACCATTTCTTTTCATTCATAGTTTCATAGAAAAAATCTGACAAAACCCAACGAAACAAACACCAAAAAAACCAAACCCAAAACAAAATACACAAAAAAAAACCCCACACCAACCAACCAACCAAAGAAAACAAACAAACAACAAAAACAAACAACAAAAAAACCACAAACACCACCACAATCCAAACCTCCCACCCCAAACAAACAAATAAAAACCCATACAACTTCACTGAGGTGAAAAGAGAATGACGATGTCCAGTGTCAGGATTAGGGGAATGAAAATACAAGTATCAGGAAAGAAGAAAAGTTTATTTCCAATTTATATTTGAAAAGGAAATGTAAAATTAAGCTAAAAGGAGTAGAAGGTTTTTCCATTCCACCAAAGATGCAGAGAAGTTGGTCCCAGTTGCCAGGAGTGGAGCATTTGGTTGCAAAAAGAAAACAAGCAATATAAGGAAGGATTCTGGAGAAACTCCCGATTGCATAGCATTCATACACACTTTATAGACCAGTTTATCCACAGAAACTAAGGATTAAATCAAATTGCAGAAACAAGGAACCATCCTCTTTTCACTAATGAAAGAAATGTTTGTGAAAAGCAAGGTCTCATAACCTCTGTTAGAGCAGTATAAGATGCTAAGAAACACATTGAAATAAAACCTCTGAAATAAAATAAAGTACTGTAAACCAAACTTGACTAAAGACATATATCAAAGAATCACACTGTGTACAGATTCCATGGGAAATTATACATTTGTATAGACATTTGTATAGCACCCTTCTCTGAGAAAAATTAATCAATGAATAAACTAAATATTCCCTTCATATTTGTTACTTACTGCTAACACTCATACTTTATTTTATCATATCCAGAGATATCCCTTTTTTCTGCAGCTACTTCACGTGCGGGCATAATCACACTGTTAATACGTCTCCCTTTCCACATTAGTGCTGCTTCTTAAGATTCCCTCATCTGTCATGATGCACTGTGAAACACAAGAGACATCACAGTGTCCTTCTGGGACCTCATCACTTTTCAGTGTTGTGCTTTCCTTTTACACCCATTTTTTCCAAATGCTGGGCTGTGTGAATCAAGACTATTTATGAAAAAACCATTAGCTTCTGAAGATACCTTAAAATAACCAGGTAAATAAAGAAATGCAGATCCTTAAAAAGCAAAAATGTCTGTTATACATTTTGAGACAAAGTATTCCAATGAACAGTGTGTCTCAAACTAATCATAAAGTAAATTATAACTTTTTGGATACAAGGTAAAGTGCAGGGAATAAACTAATTTGAAGTACTGTTGAGAGTATATGCTAAGGTAAGAAGATGCACAAAAACAGCACTGCAAAGCAGAGGCTGAAAAAGCCATGCTAATCAATATAGTGTGTAAAAGGATCAAGGGGGATAAAGTCAGAACAAAATCTGTTCTGAAAAGGTCTTATTCAAACACATATTGCTTCAAAAATAGAATGGACTACAGAGAATTATTGGCAACCCCAAATCAATTTGTTGAAACGTTCCCTTTTATTTTAAGGCTGACTCAGGATGGAAACTATTTTAATCCCAGTTCTCCATTCATGGCCATGAAGTGTCACATGAGCAAGATCTTTAATATTTTGTTATTTTAACCAACAGTTTTCTTGAAAGTGCTTAAATTCCAAAAAGGTCAGCAAGGTTCCAGTGACCTAATGTAAACTACCAATCCCTACTCTTTACTGAATTCTTTATATTGATAGGCATTTGCTGCAGTACTTAGTCATTCTTGCCTTTTCCAAATGCAACTGAATGGGTAGAAGTACAACTTACCTAAGCCAGGGCAAGCAGAAGTAGGAGCTATATAAACAGATTAGTCTTGTGAAATTTCAAGTTTCATGACTTCCTCAGGGACAAAGTTGCTCAGATACTAAGGGTAAAGGAGTCTCTTTTTTCTTGGACAAGGAATGATCTGCATTGGCATGAAAAACAGATAACTTGTACTGATTATTTTCTGTTCAGCTGGTTATTATAAAAATATTGAAAATACTCTCCCTAATTTAAGGCTATACGTTTCCTCTTTGTAGGTCTGTGGGCTTATTTTAGCCAGCTTCAAAACTGGAAGCTTACATTAAATCTGAGGAGTTGACGTGGGCTTCTGCAGTCATCCAGCCACACAGTGTTCATGGCCTGAGTCAGCATCTCCTCACAGTCATTTCACAGTCTTACAAAGTCATTTCTCTATACCAAACTTCTAAGCTCTTGTTCACAGCTCTGATCTCCATACATGTTGTTCTGCGATGTCAGTGTATAACATAGTATGTTATTCTAAATTAGGACAAAAGATAGACGAAGGTAATACACAAATCATATTATCCTCCACAAATGAAACTGTTCCCCGACAAAACCCTGTTCTTACATTGCTTAGGAAATTACCTGTGCAAATCCCTTTGTATGAATTCAACCTTTGTTTGTGTGCTGAAATGCATGCAGAAAGCAAGATAGACTGAGGAAAAGCATGAATATTGCCATTCCTAAGATGCTGCAGCCTGCACCACTCTCGGCCTGCTGATCTGATCATCCCAAATGTAAACTTCAGTACTAGGCACAGAAAATGCAACTTCAGCACTTTACTGAGCAGAGACAGACTATAATAGCCTTTGGATTAGTGTACAATAATGACTGGGGAAGCCTTCTTAAGCATCCAGTTCAAGGAGGCAGCTTTTCTTGATTAAAAAATATCTTGTTCCTTTGACTGCTTTAAATCAGAACATTCAGCTCTTGCAATTTTCATTACTCTGGCGACACCTGACATTTTAATTATGTCCTACATATTTCTGATAACGATATTTTAATTTTGCTTTAATTTACATACCTTTCCAGATTTTAGAGTTTCAGATGCTGAAAATAGAGAAGAACTATACTGAAACTAAATCTCTTTCTGAAACAAAGATTACAAGCTATTGACCGAGTAAGTACCCATTACCTCCTGTGAGGACAAAGCAATACAAACTGACATGAACTGAAACACTTCCATTCCTTTTCTCCTAGGGGAGAAAGTCTTAAGGATAACTGTTACTGTAAATGAAAAGAATGAAAAGATGAAAAAAAAATCCCATTAAAATATGTTCCATAGTACTTTCTTTGCTGTAAGTTTGCTTTTTAGCCTTCATGTTGCCTGCAATTTTGATGATTATTCAGAAAAAAAAATTCTTGCTTGAATGTTATAAATTCCTCTACTTTGATTTTTTCTTAGATTTACTGTATTGTATGTGTGCTTTGTCAATCAGTGAGCTGATTTTATGTTACTGAAAAATACACTCCTGTCAGCAGCTAATACAATTAAAGTCTCAATACAGTGGAAGCTATCTCTTCTAGTTTTACTTACTTTATCTGAAACAAAACGTCTTTGCAGGGATTGAAAAATGTCTCACAAGCAAGAATTAAAAAGTTGTTATAGTTTAGTCTGCATTTTCCTTCTTGCTGCTTAAAAGAGCAAAACTAGCAAAAGACCCTAATAAGCTGCTTATACATGCCTTTCAGTAAAGAATTATGGAGATCCTACTGGATTTTTTTTTGCATAGAAAAATTTCTTGTCCAAACTGATATTTTAATTGGAAACTGCTAGTAGCTTTGTTTGCAAAACTAAACTCAAAGTGAAAAATTTAAATCAACTGAATATGTTCTATAAAAAAATAAACAAAAATTAATATTATATGTCAGCGTATAATCTGCATTATTATTTCTGTTTGGTCTAATATCTTCAGAAAGAAAACAGAAAAAAGTCATGTTCAAAAAACTGGAAAAAAAGAAAAGAAAAAAAAAGTTGGTGAATGTTTTAATCTTATTTAATTAAAAATCTCTGAGTAAAGACATTCTCGCTAGCAATGATTTTATTTCCTATCTGTATGGGTTGTATTGTGTGGGTACAGACTGAACTAGAAGATACTTCAGGAATCAGTATAAACTAAATTTTACACCTCAAAGCTGGAGATCCCAGTAATAAGGAAATAATGTATGAATGCATTTTAGCTTTAAGTAAATGAAAATGCAGCATGTTTTTACTTAGCAGAGCTACAATACAATGTATTTTTTCATGATTCTCTGAAACATTTGAAAATGTCTATACTAGAGCAGGTTCTCTCTCCTTTTGCAGCTCTTTGCCAATCTAGAGCTTGAAGAACTGTTTATTTTCTCTATAGCTGTAGCTGACAGTAATGTGGAAAAACCAAACAGTACAAACCAACCATTACAGGATTTTTACAGGAGTGTCATCAGTCCTAATACTGAAGATCTTAAGCTATTTTAAAAAGAAAATCACCTAGATGAGAGTAAGGCACTCAGAAAGCATTAATATGAAATAAAGCTAAAACTGCCTTATAAATTAAATCTTTTTTTTAATGACAAAAAGCTTTAAAAAGCTAGTTTTCAGATAAACTTGTATTATTTTAACTGAATGTTTACTTGTTTTTTACAAAAAGTTATATAAAAATTCTTATATATGGGATTCTAACCATTGCCTATTTTCTTATTCCTTTCTGTTATGAAAAAAACATTCTTCACATCAAGGGAAAAAAAGGAAAAAAGTAATCTGCTTTGTTTATCTGTAAAACTTCTTAAATATAATTACCACTGTTTCTGGAACAGAGCTAAGCCCTGTGCATTATAGTGGAATGTTCAGGTCAGTTTGCAGTTTAGTTTATGGATCAGGCAGGTAAACTGAAGTAGGCTCTGAACTTGGGGATAGAGCTGTAACATCAGTTTTGGCAGATGATCTGAAATTAGAGTGGTATAATTGAAAGAATCCTATTGAATTTATTTGGACCTTGGGCTAACAATTCTATTTTGCAGCAAATATAGATATTAAAATAATACTTGTTAGAATAACTTCTAATAAGATTTCCTTTATCATTTAACACTTCACAAATTAAATAGAATATTTTAATTACAAAACTCCTAAAGCGATTAATTTCCAATTTATTTCCATGCAAAATATTCAGTGAAACTCTGAAGGATATAATTACATAAGCTGTTGGGTGATATTCTTAACAAGTGTAAATGGGAGTAACAAAGGGAGTGTTAAAACTTCACCGGGTAATCTTTCTAACCACAGTTAAGAACGAGGTTAAATATCATAACATAAGGAAATGGAATGATTCACAGTCTTCGTGATACCTAAACAGAAATTAATGCAATTTTTCTTAAAGAACTGTAGCTTTCAGAGCATGTTTCATCAATATGTATATCACAGCTTCTTCTCTCCCTTTTCAGAGGGGCCAGTCTTTCGCAGTACTACATCTGATATGCATCAACACTGCAGTTCCTCCAGAGCTACCCTGTCTGGCCAAAAATTAAAAAGAGCTTTCATGATTTTAGGTATGTAGTCAGGGAAGAAACTGCACAGCTGTGATGTTGGTATGGCTGGTTTCCACCAGCATTTCTTTCAGGTGAAATGAATGTTTTACTTTGTACTTCAATGTGGCAGACAGTGCAACAACATTGCAGCAAATCCACTGCACTGGTAGGGTGGCAGCCCTGAATGAGTACCAAGCAAAAGGAGAGATCCTGGTGGAGGCATGGTTCCACACCACCAGCAATGTGAATTCCCTCACATGTTAGTCCTGCACTGCCAGGATTTTAGATGTCATGTACCATACCTGCTCTGTTCTCTGAGTAGAAGGTGCAATGTCCCACATCGCAAAGATGCACATCTCAAAATCAGTCTGATTTAAGGGTAAGTTTTCTCATGTTTTAACTTTTTTTTTTTTTTTCCAGAAGAATACAGACTACAGAAATGTTATTGAACTCTATTATGATATAGGTCTCTTGCTTTTACAGAAACACTCAGTGCACAAGCACTTGACTCTTACATGCAGGTTACTTAAAAAGGTCATGAGATAATTAACAATTGTACTGGGGAATTAAATAAAAAAATAGTCTATGTAAAATGAGTTTTTACCTCCTGCTCTACACTCTACTCATTACAAATATGCAATTTTAGCAGAATTTTCCTCACCAAGCACATTGACAGAACAAAAGATAAATATTATTGCAGTGTTTTATTCAACGAAATGTGTCCCAGCTTTAGTTGGCACAAAAATATGTAAGGTGTTAATGGGTAATGTGTAGCTTATATGTAACATAAGCTACATAATCAAAAGGAAAATGGATTTGGTTATATATTCCTGAAATGTATTTTATCTTCATCTAAATAGTAAATGGAATTAAAGAGAAGTTTAACAGCAGACATGGCAGCATATATGAATACATTGGTAAAGACAGAGGATGAAGCTATGAAGTACATTCATGTATATAACGTTCCAAGTTGACTGATGTCACTATCAATAATTGTCTTCTAAAAAATAAGTTACATTCTGTCAGTCGGCTTTTATTCTGAGTTAAAATCTTGCTAAGCAGAGCCTTAGACAGAAAGTCTGAAATGAATACAACAGAGTAGGAAAGGCATTTTGAGATATAAATATAAAAAAAAAAAACCCTATAACATCATATTTATAATACATCTGTGAATCATGCACATATACTACTCTTTAAATATAAGCTATTTTAGAGTATATAAAAGTGAAGAAAATTCTTATCCTTAACAAGATTTCTTCAACTACCTAAAAAGGGTGGGAAGACCTCAATATGTATTTTAGCCTTTTCTCTTTAAATTACTTATTGTTTGTTCTTTATATTAAATTACCACTGAGCTTTTCATCAGACATCCAAGCTAATATTTTTCATAAAAAATTTTGTCAACAATATATTTAATATGCTATGCTACATGAAAGAAAAATCTAGCACAATAAACTATAAATCTTAAAAAAACCAAAGCATATTTTCTAGTAAACACTCTGAAGAGTGAATGTAAATCATTCAAAGAACATCTTTTTCAGAATATTTTGAAGGGTGACAATTATTTTCTTAATATAACAGCTTGCTAATAGGGCTGTTGGATGTGTTGGACCATATTATTGAGTTGTTTTCAGGACATGAGTAAGAAATATAAACCAAATAAGTAGACATTTTTTCACTAAACCCACAGCCATGATTATCTTCCTAGATACCACTAGGGCTGTCCCTAATATTGCTGTGATTATAATGTTTGAAAGATAAAGCTATGTCTGTATACATAAATATATACATATTTTTACACACAGTTGCAATACATACATGTATATGCACATCTATTTATACATACTTTTATACATATATGTGTGTATAAGAAAGGTGAGTTCTGAGTGTAAGTTTTACTAACGTATGACTGCAGATTCATTGGGTCTTTCAACTTCAAATCTATCTCCAAAACTCATGTAGATATAGTTGCAGCTCTTTAATATAATAGCTGACCCAAAGTTCAACCTAAGACACATCACAGGCTTTGTCTTAAGAGCCTAAGCAGCCCTTTAATGTGAAATATAAGGAAACCCCAGAGACAGTTTGCCTACATGACCTACCCTCACTCCATCAACTATTGACGCTTTGGCTTATGTTGTTTGCGTATGTGCAAATTCCGGTGTGATTCTTCACTCAGTGTTGACCAACAGTGTAAGATGACAGCTTGCACTGTCAGCGCTGCTCTTGTAGGCACTTGATCTAGAATGACTGAGACTGAATTTAGAAGCAGATTTAGTATTTTGGGAGAAGCATAACTAATGCCAGAAGGTCAATAGCAGTCTTGAACAATTATTTGCCACAGATAGAAGTGAAAAGAGTAAGTGCTTGGTACAACAATAAAATCCCAACTATATAGAGATACTCTGCTTATGATGTACAGCTGAAATACCCTTTGAAGCAATGAACAAAGATGATATCAGTTCTTCTTTACAGTGAAATGATATAGAGGGTATCCTGGTAAAAGTAGCTTAAAATATTCTAAGAAGAAACCAAATTTTGTCTTATGATATGCAAAATAACTGAAGGTTTGAGGGGGTGGGAGAGGTTGTTACTGGGGTTCTGGACAGCTTCTGAATTTTATTCCCCTGATTTTCAGTAGATGATTCCATGAAGGGTGAGTCATGATATTTTTTTTCCATGTTCAGTAGTTTCTTTGTGGTTTATTTAGGTGAAGTTTTCTTGCAGGGTGGGTTTTCTGTTTGGTTTTTTTTCCATAGCTTTCCTTCTTCCTTTTGCCATACCATATCCTGAAGTTTCTGTGGAATTCATTCACTTATTTGATATTTTTTTTTTCCCTGGTTTTTGATTTTATTAAAAAATGAGCTTTCAGTTACTTTTTACAGCTTCTAGGTGTGGCCACAACTAATGGCCTCTGTTAGCTCTTTCCTTGTGGACAGGTACTTGTTTAAAAAAAAGTCTGCATTTTTGTTCTTTCTCTGACTGCATGGTCTGTCTGAAATGTCCGTTTGGACACCTTTTTAGCTAGTAAGTAGGAACATGGCAAACAAAAGCAATTCATAGACAGAGGGGCAGATTGCTCAGCTGGGGACACAAAAAAGGACCCCACTCCAGGGAGTGAAGAAAAAAATTCAGGGAAAAATGGTGGTCTGTCCTCAATCTTCTGCATGCCAAGTGATTGCTTTACAGCCTTGTTTAATTGCTAGGCAATAAAAGAATAACTAGAAAGCAAAACTTGCCCCTGTAGTCTTTCATTAATTTGTCTCTTTTTCCCGGGATACTTTTTGAAACTAGCATACCTGTAGAATTTGTTTACCCTTCTTGTCCTTCAATCATCTTATCTTCAGCTGAATTTTGTACTTATTTTGTCCCTAAATACCCAAGCAATACTCTCATGTACACACACCCCTTCTTTAGTGTCCCTGATTCTACCTGTTGTATACTCCCTTTCTGTAAATCAATCCATCAAGAAAGAACCTGTTTAGCCAACCAATCCACTGAAATTCCTAGTCTTTTTGTAAAATTAAGTGGTTCATTCCTGAGATCTTAATATAAATTACTTTAAAACAAAGCATGTAAACCTTATGAAACATATGAAGGTATAAAATCCTAAAATAAAAAAGAAATAGGGATGATATTCAGCCTAGCTGGAAATAATTGTGTCAAGACATCACTGTCGAGAACGCTGGTGGAAAACTGCAACTCAGCAACACCATGGATCTGTCCCAGGAAGTAGTAGAGTCTCTTCTGACTGATGGCTGCCTGGCCAACAAATATCCTTCAGGTGCCTTAGCAGAAGTGATGAACACACTAATGCTTAGGCAACTATCTTCTTAAATTTCAAGTCCATGTTGTCTATGAAAGCCGGTAAATAATTATTTTACAAGTTCTATGGCACTTCGTAGATGTTTCAAGTCCCTGGGGAATCTCAACTAGCACTAGATACACCTATTTCAGAAACTGAATGGAACCTTTAAGAGGCTATTTTGGTGGGGCTTATGGTGCTCGTTTTAAGGACTGGGTCAAGCAATTCCAGCTCAAAACATTACTTTGTTCAGAGGCTTTTCACACATGGCTAGACTGACTGAATAGATCTAAGAGCGTAAAATGGTAGTACTGTAGTAGGTTAAGAAAGAACTTGAACTTCTATTTTTCTTGGTGCCTTAATAATTTGGTTATAAGGTCTCTCTGTAGCCTGAACATAACTCAAAACTACCATAAATGAAAGTTCTGATAATATGGCAGTGAAAACTTGCTTACCTCTCTTGTGTTTCCAATGGATTCCCCACTATCCATCCAATAGAAGTGGATCCTGAATCCAAAAGTGGATTTCTTTAGTGAAGTTTTGACAAAATGAGCTTCTTTCCTCCTCAAAATGTAAAAAGATTCTTAAGAGTAGAACTCGCCTATTGTGCAAATGTCATATAAACCCCAAAATATGTTACCAACTCTATCAGGGATCTGTATACTAAACCATGTGCTAAGGAGAAAAAGAGAAATAAAGGCTCTAGATTTCCTTTGCATATTTGTGCTGTGAATTCAATGAAATTTAAATGAATTACAGTGAAAGTTTTATATTAACTGGGAAATCACCTACACCATATACAACAAATAACATGCATCTTTTAAATAATTCCAGTCATTTTAAGATTTAATTTGCCCTAATGTTCATAATGTTCATTGCAACAGTTCATAACTAACACTCTGTGAAGATTATACTTACAAGTTTAAACAGTAGATTGCCCTTAATTTCTTGGGAGGCTACAACTGGTCCCTCAGTGCACATTAGCAGACTATAGTTCCCTCTAGCATGGGTTTCCGAAGGAATAGCATTACAGTTTTATTTGCACATAAGCTCCTGATCCATTCAGGATAAACTCATATAAAGTGTTAATTTATATATTCAGTAAGATGCAAGAAAGAAATATTACAAGTCAAGGAAAATAAAAAGGTAATAAAACAGATTTCATGTAAACGAATAAAAAAAATGCCATCAAATGCCAAAAGTGCTCTCCATTTTGTCAGAAATAGCTGCAACTCTCTCTGCCTGAGGAAGTACAAGGTTGAGAGAATGCCAGTACTGATGTTGCCAGTTATGTGTTACTGATTAGTCATAAGTTTATTGTAAGAAATTGCTAAGGTATGCCACTCTCCTGGCTGCTAATGAGTTAAAATATAAGCTGCTCATCTAAGACCTTATTTATAAGAAGAATTAAAAGACTGAGCACATTGTCAGTGGGCAAGAGATGAGAGATTAAATAAAATCCACCAGAAACTTTTTTAATTATTTAAGAAATTGATAGAGTTGTTTGGGCATGACATTAGAGGGATTTCCAGAACAGGGCCACAAAACATGCAGAATCATGCTGTGGTGAGCACACTTGACCTGACCCATCTGAATGTACAATCAGAGATGAGCTCAGGCACAAGCTCTGCTCAGTGGTCCCTCAGCTCATGCAATAGATCTCGTGCCAATTACATAACCAGAGTGCACTTTTTCACAATGCTTTCCAGTTTGTACTTCTTACTGAGTGACCATCTTCATCTATTTTATTTATTTTAGTAATATCAGAATCAGCAGTATAAAATATAAGCTATCTTGAGAAAAAAAAATGTCTGTAATATAGAAGTATGTCACAAGACAAAACTTTTAAAGGCAGCTAAACTGAATTCTAGTTGAGCAGTCTAGGACTTAAAGAAATGGGGTGAGAGTGGGGGGATTGTCTTTACAGGGTGCTATTATTGAATTCTTTACACAGCAGCTAAGATTTGAGAAAATAATTATGATTAAAAAGATAAATTTTATAATAGTAAAAATTAATTATGTTTCAGTACAATGATTCAATTACCTTGGATCTGACATAGAACACAGCAGAAAGTTAGGTGCCAAGTTTTTCTGTTTGGCAAAAAGAAAGAATTTAGCAGTTCTGAAAAGTCACTTAAGAACATGTGTTGAGCAACCAATCCAGGTGGAAATGCTGTGTAGAAGAGTGTACCTGAAAATCTTCCCTTAGTCTTAGCCACCTGATTATTTCAACTTCACTTTGAAATGGGAGCTCAGAGGTCTGGGCTATCTGACAGAGACCTGAGAATGGCTTCGTGCTTTTCCTTTGAAATATAAACAATGGATGTGTAAGCCACCTTTCCTGCAGCTCCTAACTGAGAAGCTGTAACACTGTTTTAGCATCATAGCTAACTATTTGGATTTTCATCCTTTGTGACCTCTGCAGTAAATCTCAGCTTTGTTTCCTGTGATCAGTGTATTTGTGCCTTCATCTTCACAGTGAGCTTCTTTTGCTAAGGTTTGTTGAAGAAACATTAGGATGGCCCAAAGATGCAGACTTCTACTGCAAAATTGTAGTGGAACTTTTAATGAACTTCTATTGAAAAAATGCCTCTGTAATAGACGCTTCAAAGAATATTTTTATTTCTTTTTACTATTCTCACAATGTTAATTATTGGTATTTTCTTCTGGTAAAGGTCTGACATATAGAGTGTTCCTGACAGGTTATAACCTACAACAATCCATGAGCAAAATGTACACATTTGTCCCTCAGGTACACAACACATTAATCACCAAGGCAACTAATGATCATAACTATGTATTTGAAATGTAAAATAATATGGTCACAATGAAAACACAAAAATAGTGTTGCAACATTGTGGTCCTTTTTATGGCTAGAAATATCTTTCTTAATACAGCAGCTTTATTATGAGTGAAAATAATGTATCTCTGGTAGAAGCAAAAACTGAATCTGATTTACTGCACATAATTTAATTTTTTTTTTTTTTTAAACACTGTTTCTTGTAATTATATTGCTAAGTAATTATTTTTTTTCTCTTTTATTTACTGGTTGTGAAATTCAGTCAACACTTGATCAGAAAGTTATTTTACAAAATATCGTCAGAATGCTTGGAGTTGGAAGGGACCTCTGGAGGTCATCTGGTCCAAATCTCATGCTCATGCTTAGGGTTACCTAAAGCCAGTTGCCCATGGTCATGTGTCTGAGAGATATACAGTTTAGTGTAACATGCTTGTTTATAGCATACTAAATTTAATGAATATTTTGGTGTTTCTACCTGCCACTAAAACTAGTCAAAAATGCATTAAGAAAATTATTTTATAATGAACAGGATTATACATAAAATAATTTATACTACAAACATTTATTATGGGAGTTAAACTGTACTGATTGTGAATGGTTTCCGAGAAGCAAAAGTAATACTGGGAAATGGAGTAATTGTATAAAACAAAAGTGTAGGACACAAATGCAGGAGATATGAAAGATGCTTAGGGAATGGAAAGGCAGGGACTCTATCATATTAGTAGGGTTGAACTCAGTGAATATATATCTTTAATACAAACAGCAAACAATAAGTCAGCCATGCACACATTTGCATTAATTTCTGAAATCCTCAGTTTAATAATGTAAAGCATGGCCATTATGCCAGCCTTTGCGGTGCTACATCAGATTGACAGTTTGAGGACTCCCATGCATTCAGGGGTGCAAGCTTCTTCTCCTGCATCACTGTCCTCAAGTTGGACAAAAAACTTATATTGAGGTGAAATTAGCTTGAAGGCCTTTTAAGCCTACTATTTGTAGTAGTGCTTTTCTTATCTGTGGTGGTACAAAGCTAGATTACAGCAATAAGTAACAGAAAAAGGAGACAAAAAGTGTATTGCCAAGCCGAGGAGCATACTCCCATTTTAGGTCCTTCTTGATAACTGCCTGAGTACTGACTTTCTTTGAAATGTTGGCCAGCTTAATCTACAGCATAGATAACAAGTGTTAAGCTAATCAGAGTTGTAACATCAACTTGAGATGGTAAATCTGGAGTTACCAGAGATGACAGCTCTTAACTATTGTAAAAAGTCACAAAAGCAGATGGTAAATGTGCTAGTGTTTACTTTTTTTAAGTGAATGCTGCAGCTGTTATGATATAGTTCCACATTTTTTTTATTAGAGGAAAACACAGTGGTTATATATAGCCATATCATTTTTCTTGTTAGAAAATGGCTAGATTTGTATTTAACCACTGAAACACCATCAATAATTTGGTTCCCATAACTGCTGGCACTGTATTTTTTTAATATAGATGTAGTGCATAAAGATATGATTTACTTGTAGTTCTGTGTATGCAATGGTGAATAAAAAAAACATATTTGAAGGTTAAGAACCAACATTTAATTTGTAAAGACACTTCCCACTTTATTACAGTCCTACTTTATTAAAACTATTTCTGAAATATTGATATAATTTTATTTTTAAATTTAAGAAACATTCTTGCAAGTAAAAATAATGACCAACAATGCGTAGATATTTGATGTGCTAAAAAAAAGAAATGAAAAATCCTATGACTGATTGGCAAATTTATTATATCAACTATACATTCCTGAAAAAAACCAGTTTATAACAATGTGCATAAACTACAAAGTAACCTTTGATCTGATTCCATTTTCATTTGATATAGAGGGAATAAGGCATAACAAGGAATTGTAAGGCAAATTATTTTATAAATATCCCTGTGACTATGTGGAAGAGAGATTTCACTATCCAGATTTTTTTTTTCAAGCCAGGACACAGTTTTTAACTATTAAGGAATGTTTCAAGAGAGCACCTTTTCATGTCTGCTTTTAATAATTTGTGACTCAGCATTAGTCATCCTTTGAGGAAAAAAGGTCTCAGCTTTACTGTACAAACTGTCTTTTTGAGATACCTCTATCTGGATGAATTTAAACTGTATGGAGAGTCAACTGAGACTTTCTCTGACAAAAAGAGTTAAGAACTTTTCAAATTATATCTGCATGAAGTTTGGATGAGACTTACAACTTTCTATACCTTTCAGTGAGGACCAGACTGTGAGAGTGAAAGGTCTGTGTTTAACACAAGAAGATATAAATGAATTCTTCACTTTTAAGGAAAAGTTTTTACCTTTTTACTTCAGTAGAAACAGAGGCATGAAAACAAAACCAAGTCTACTTAGAAAATGTATAAGATGTCTTCAATGTCTGATTTCTAAGTTCAGTGCAAGTAAACTCTAAGCATGCCCTTTCTGTCATGTGTTACCAATAGCAAATATTAGACTGGACTTTGGAAGGACCAAAACACTTCCCAGGATGACCAGAACATAATTCACCTGACATTGGACTTTACACCCAGAAACAGAATTTAATAGTTTGATTGTACTTAGGCAAAAAGAAGGAAAGATATTGAAGAACATTGAAGACCTGTTTAAGGTCTACACAATTTTAGGAACAAGGTACACCTTTTACATATTTCAGGGAAAGTAGTAAATCACATTTAAAAACAGAAGTAAAAAAGAGAATGGCAGAAAAAAAGTCATTAAAAAATCCAAATCTTACATGAATACCAAAGGCAAAACATCTATATGTAAAAAGAATGACATTTCTTCATAACATTTGTAAACTCACTTGCTGTTTTGCTGTGGCCTGCATAACTGAAAAATGAGGTGCTGTTGAGAGATACTTAAAAGAAATCTACAGGAATGAGCAGCAGGTCTTTCAATCCTTTACATCTATATAAATTTCCAAAGATAATATATATTAATTCAGGGGGTTTTGCTGAAGGGGTAGGTGTTCTACTTTAACTTTGATTCTAGAAAGTAGTAAGTAGATAGCTGAATGTAGGAAGCAGCTTAATTTATTCCCTGCTCCTTACTCTGAACTTATCACTGAGAGTAAGATTTCCACTTCTCTTGCAGCTGTATTTCCCACCACAACATGCTGATTCCTGTCTGTAGTAAATAAAAGATGGTTAGGTGGCATTATCTTCCTGTGAATGCTAGACTAAGGGCAAAAGTATGAAGGTAAGAATAGAGATGAAGTAGATGAGGTTGTAAGTAGACACTGAAGAGTAGTGGAAGTCACATCCTTAAGAAAGGATGAGTCTCATTCAATGCATATACAGGAGAGGAGTTCTGTTTTATTAGGAAAGAAGGTCTGATGGTTATGTGGCCTGAAATCAAATGAGAGTTGGTAAACCAGAGACCAAACTGTAACAACTGTAGTAAGATAGAAGTACTAAAAATCAGGCTAGGAGTTCAATATTTTAATCAAATACAAATATATAAGACATAGGTTTTCATCTCTCTTGGGGGAAAAAAGTGTTTTGGTTTTTTTTAACACTGATATCTGACACCTTTGTCTTTCTGAAAACAGGTAGTTTGACTTCAACATTGCATTGCAGACTAAGGTTGGTATGGTTAGTTACCCTTGTTGATACTGGCATTCCATATTCAAGGATAAATTGATGGAAAATAATTTCAATGTAGCTTCCATATTCATTCAGGGTTTTTAAGGTAAATGTTCCATTAGTACCAGTGTACTTTGTCACCTCCATTATTGAACTACATAGAGGGTAACTTCAGAAGTACTTGCTTATTCTTACACTGTAATTTTTGTATCATATCCTTAAAATGGCTTTATTTAGAAAATTTATTAGTCATGTTCTATGATGTCACAAAATCCAATGGATTTAAATTATCACTTTTAACTCATATTTCTTAGTAAAAAATTATCACTGTATTCATCAGAGATTACCACAGAATTAAGTAAAAGTACTTCTCTAAAGTAATTACACCAAAACAGTGATAAAATATTTTATATTAGACTGGAAGTCTGCCAGAGGCAATTCTGCTACAGAACTGGCTTCTGCAGCTGTCATCATTCTTTACATTTGTTGTGTTCTTTCAATTTACTGACTAGGAAGTTGTGAGAAATCAGCACTTTTGCTAAAGAATGACAGGAATCAGATTTTGAAGTTATGCATTCACAGCTGAGCAGATGCATTTGCTTAGTTGTCATTTATGCATACAACTTATGCAGCACAAGTAAGAGGCTGTAATGAACACATACAGAGTCAAAAAAACATTAGATTCCATTGTGGATTTGTGCTAGTACGTTATCGCGTTTAAACGTTAGGGCTTTATTTTAATATGTTTTAAGGAACAGCGACATGATGCAGAGGGCACTAAACAAGCCTTAAGAAGGCATATTATTTTTATTATCATTAGATAATAAGGTACTCTAGGGGGCCTGCCAGATTCCCCCAGTTTGGTACTCAGCACTTTCTGGATGCAATTCCTTTAAGACAATTAGAAAAATGGCACAGTTGGTATTTTTTTTGGCCTAATGTGTGTATTATATATACAATTGTTCTCACAAAACCATTATTATATTCTCAGAGAGAGTTAAGCTTTTGTACACACAGTTTTGGTGCATACATTAATTCGGTGGCATAACCAATGTATATAACTTTGAGAACATCACAAAGGTTGACAAAAGAGCTATTATCACACAGGGTGTCAGGGGTTGGAAGAGACCTTGGAGATCTTTGAGTCCAACCCCCCTGCCAGAGCAGGATCATATAATCTAGCATGGGTCACACAGGAACACATCCAGGGGGGTTTTGAAAATCTCCAGAGAAGGAGACTCCACAACCTCTCTGGGGAGCCCATTCCAGTGCTCTGTAACCCTTACAGTAAAGAAGTTCCTCCTCATGTTAAGGTGGAACCTCTTGTGCTCCAGCTTACATCCATTCCCCCTTGT
>JAAGNO010002363.1:0-10855 GCA_033439905.1 Ceryle rudis
TCAACAAGTAACATGTCCTGAGTCTCAATCCAAATCCCTATTCAGTTGCCTGAGATGAGTAAGATAAAGAGAACCTGGGGGGGTTTCTGTGTCAATTTCAGCCAAAAGCCTTGTGTAACCAGATGGTATAATCCAATTAGGTATAGTCTTGCCACAGTCATGTAAATCTGGGGATAAAGACATTTATAAATAAATTAGAACAAATATCAAAGTCTAACATATAGCTTGGTTCATGTTATAAGTATGGTATGTAAGCACACAGGCAGATATAAAAACTGTTCATTAACAGTTATATTGCAACTAGGTTTCTAGAAAATGTGTAAAGAAAAACCAAAATCCTGTTCTACTAAAGATGATTAGTTAAAGTAGTAAGTTTTGTGTCCCTCAAAACAGGTTAAACTCCTTAACTCCTTTATTACCTTTATCTCTGGCCTTTTCTGAGATATATTAACTTACTCATGCAACTGGTATGATTAACAGATCATGTGAATGTGGACTATGAAGTTTGTATGTGACAAAATGTCAGAGTGGCATTTGAACATTTCCTAGTGAGAGTGCTGTGTCTCACAATGGCTTTGACTTGTTAATAGCTCAGCTAAGCATAGACAGTCATTACCTAATGTCAGAAATCTCCTATTAAAATTTTTCAGTCCATTCATAATGCAATTAGTATTTACAAATCAAAAGATAGAAAAGTGCAGCTTGTTGGAAATACAGCTATACACCTTCATACCTGGGCTAAAGAAAAACAAAGAAAGGGTGAGAATACTATTATTAACCGAAGTAATTTCCAGAGTGAGAAATACATCAAAGTTATTCAGAACTTGAAAGTTTTACAAAAGTTGAAGGACTGTATGGCTGATACTGTTTTATTCTCCAGGTCCACTGAAATGTCATGTCACATAAACCTTGAAGGGAAACAAATATTTTGCATTCATATTAATTCAGTTTTATTATGTGGTTAAGTGTTAATTGGCTAAATCTTAAGCATTCTTTGCCTTTGAGTAGACAATCCAAAAATTTAGTTACATGAAACATTTTGACAGCCAGAAATATATGGTGTTTGCTAGTATTCAAAAGAGACAAAGGCCATGTTATGGCTATGCTACCAACATAAACAGGGAGGAGACCATTTTCTGACACTGCGGCCTACTAGGGAAACGTCGCACATTCATACTTTCAAATTTGTGACTCTCCAAAACAGGTGACTGCCATTCAGGGATTTTTCTCTGACCTATGTTAGCTTCAGAACTGTGCCCAGGAACTGTTTGGGCAAGTGCTTCATGTCACAGAGCAAAAGCATTTCATGTCACAGAGCAAAAGCATTTCAGGGATCATTCTAACAGTTTTAAAGTATGAACAGAAGAGTTTAAGAGCCTAGAACTGTCCCTTGCTTCTGTCTAATTTACTAGAATTCGAATGATTTTGCTTTGTTAGCAAGGAAAATTGTGATGCATATCAGAGTCATGGAAAATTAGCTTGCACCCTGAAAGTGCTAAGAGACACACAAAAGTCTTGCATTCTGCTTAATTTAAAAAACACCCATCTTTCACTGTGAGTTGAAATATCAAATAAACTTTTAGAGGGTTCACTAGCCACTAGACTTCAAAGCACAAATATAAGCCCTTTCTCAATGTAAACAGATGCTGGGATACCTATAAAACTATCCTTACAAGAGAAGAATTAATATTGTATACCATTGGAGAGACTACATAAATATCAGAACAAAATTAGAAATGCTCCATTAGTTTGTTTGCTCTGAATCCCAGATGCATTTTCTTTACTTGGAATTCCATCACAAGTGAATACAACAAAAGAAGAGTAAAATATGGTGTGTATCATCAAAGGAGAGAAACTCTTAAGGAGAGAGAATAATATAGGAACAACTAGGCTGCATCATACCAGAAGTTTATATAGACTGTGTTTTCTGGCAGTGGTTAGTATAGAAAAGTAAATCTCCAATGAAGGGAGAGAAGGAGAAACCTATTCCACAAAGTGGAAGTAATCCTAAATTCTGAAAATAAAAATTGTCTTGTGATATAAAAATAAATTTAGCATTCATTCCAATTTTATAGATTTTATGAATAAGGACAATTAAATATATTTATATGCATGTTATAGCTCCAGCTGAGTTTTTCTCCTAGAAAAAAAAGAAGAAAAAAACCCCAGCAAAACCAAACAAAGCAAACAAACAAAACCAACCAACCAAACTAACAACAAAAAATCAACTTATATTTTTACAGGAACAGTGTTTTCAGATCTAACTGTTCTTTGCCTCTGGAACTGACCCCTGACAAAAGAATTCATGTTCTTTAAATGCAAAGTTTTCCCAGACATGCGATTTTGTAGGATTTTTTTTTTTTTTTAACAGTTCTTCCTTCCAGAGGTACAATACTATGAGACAGACACAGATGCCTAAACTTTTAACATCTACTGTGTGGCTAAAATTACATATTTCTATACAGGAAAATATTCAGATATCTTTCTCTCCTCTATAAGCTTTTCTGAACTCAGGACAGTCTTTTTGAGAATACAATAATATTCATTAGATTTATTGTGTTACCACCCCTGTAAAAAAATTATCACCTATTGTCAGGTAACATCCAATCAAACTTTTGAGATAATTATATGCAAATAAATCAGTTTCCAGGGAGGAGTGCTAGTCTTTGAGCAGAAGTTACAAGTTACCTTCAAGGGGGTTTCCCTCTCAATGCATACTAATGAAATTCACTATTAGCTTTGTTTTGTTACCCTGGAAATGCAAGACAGAGGCAAAGAAAAAAGTTGCAAAGAATCAAAAAGGAATTGCAAAGATAGCAGTGGTTATGTAGCCTGTACTATCAAATGGAATTTCTAGATTTTACACAGATACGTTCCTCCGACTGTGTTTGCTTCCTTTTAAATGGAGTTAAATTAGTTCCCATACACCCATGAATCCTCTTACATTTCTCCTTAAGAGCAAACCTTTACTCTTTCTGTTCATTTGTTTAAATGCATATAAGCATTCAATAAAATAAGTATTCATACCTATATATAGCTTAGTGAAAATGTATAGGTTGGGTTGCATTGACATAAGCTAGTAAGCTTTACTTAATTTCTAAGTTGAAGTTCTTAGCTTACTTGCACACTTTTAGGAGTTTAGCCGGCTGCATTCAAGGCCATCTGGAAAGAACTTCTCTGAAGAAAAAGTTGGAAAAAGCACCAGTGAGGCCCTACACCTCCATCTTGTAGGACCTGCTTTTAAACTGAGGCTCTTTGATGTACTTAACTATATTGTATCTGCATTGCAGCCTTTCCTCTGTGTCTGGCTATGTACCCCACTGACTCAGATCCTAACCCTGATCCACAGACTAACTTCCTGCTTTAACCTCAGACCTGCCTCATCAGTATGGACATTTTGATGATTTGGGCTCTGGGCTGCCTCCAGCTGCCTCACCCTTTACCCTGCCCTGGGTGAAGGTGATAGAATGAGCCTTTGCTGGAGAAGCCCCTGCCCTACCAGCCCCTGTGGGTATCGCCTGCAGTTCTTGGCCCCCAGGGACTTGCCAGCCCATGTGGCATGTTGACATTCCAGATAAATGGGTTGAAACTGTTATTAATGACTGAATTAGAGACCACCTCAATAAACTCTATGATCAAGATAAACCAGCATGGGTTCTGAAGAGGAAATTCAAGCCCCCCTAATGTACTAAAATAGTGGATAAAAGAGAAGAGGTTCGTATAATTTATTTTGAACTTTAAGAAGTCTTTAACAAAGTCCCTTGCAGAAGCTTTTACTACAACTTCATTAACATGTCTTGAAAGGTAAAATACCATGATGTGTTACAAACAGATTTAGATATAGAAAATGAAGTATAAGAATAAATTATTAGTTTTCAGTGTGACCAAAAGACAGTTAATAACTGGATTCCCCAAAGGTCTGTATGAGGAGTGTGGTTGTTATATATACTCAGTACTGATACGGAAAAGAAGATGAAGGTGATAATATTTGATATGAGCACAACATTATTCAGATTAGTCAAGA
Organism: Ceryle rudis; assembly: GCA_033439905.1. NCBI lineage: Eukaryota > Metazoa > Chordata > Aves > Coraciiformes > Cerylidae > Ceryle > Ceryle rudis. Next base: position 4,025 of record JAAGNO010002363.1, read on the forward strand.
TTGCAGAATTTATATAAGATTTACAGAGAAACATAAATTTACTTTCATAATGACAACTGAAATTTAATTCTGATAAATGGAAGTTACTGAACACATGAATATTTTCACCTACACAAAGAACTTGCAGTCTTACATTAATTCTACCCACTTCTAAAGTTATGTTACTGTATCATTATGGACTATTAAATTGAAACTCTTGCTTAGCTACAATAAAATAGAAAAATGCATAAAGAATTAAAGAATATAATTGAAAATATTGAGCCACCATGCACTATTTTCTTACAGAAAAAAAAATTTTAATTCCCTAACAAAATACGTGTATCAGAAAAAGAGCAATCAATTTTTGAGTAAAGCTAAGGTTTGTCTTTGTATCCTGTGTGATAAAGATAGAAAAAGGAAATAGTACTAAACTATTCATATTGTTAAATTCATGAGGTTTTCATATTGTGTAGCATAATAGATATAAAAATTAATATATAAACATGTACATTTGTTTCATTATGAAATCTACATTGCTGCTTCTGTGTGGGGATGACAGTTGAAATTCCAAGTCCTAGTATCTCTGGGGGTTTAATTTTACTGTTTTAAACTTGGGAGATAGAAAATAAAAATGAGACTTGCTGACCAAATTTAGTAAGTTACTTCTTTTACTTATTTTTTTAATTATGTATTTAATATTCCTCAAACATACAAAAATATCTTTTTTATAAGCTAAACATATCATAGACAAATCCTGTCTTGTTCCCAGCAGTGATGATGAACTAAATTTACTAAGTGAACTGTGAAATGGAAGTTCTTAAACTTACTGAAAGAAAAAGATGGATTTTGTAGTATCCACTAACACTTTCTTTGAACATGATTTGTAAATGTACAGAAAATACTGTATAAGAAGTAATTTAAATGAATAATCCTGCATACACTTTTGGCATAGACATAAAAGTGAGATCTACCTTTCTATTTAATAGGTAATTATATAATTGTGTACAAAAATAACTATTAGTTTTATAGTTATTTGATCTTATTGGGTTTTGTGGAAGAAATTAAAATTGAGTAGATATAACTTTACAGCTAGCAATTATTATAGTCTATTAGACTAATTCATCCACTTAAAGATCCATATTGGTAACTAAAGGATCATGCAAAACTGCATCTAAAAAAATGCCATTAGTGATAATGATAAAGGACAATATTGTTGATTACTCCAGATAAACAACTACATTGCATTCCTCTGATGTGTAAAACCAATCTGTGTATGCTGTGCCTAGAGTAACATTTAGAAAGTTCAGATCTGTTTTTCAGACAGGAACAAATTGATATATTTGGGTGGGTTTGGTTTTCATTTGTCAATTACACCTTTCTAGCTGAACAGCCCTAGACTTCTTGTTAAACCTCTCTCCTTGTAGAAAGCTCTTTAATCCCATCTCATTCATAGAGCATGAAATATTCCCTATTGATTTCCCTATATTACTATGAGAATTAATGATCCTAATTTCCAAGATCTATAATGGGAAGGAAAAATAAAACTCTTCCACTTCTCTCATACACCACAAATGAATATAGGTAAGATGAAGCTCAGTTTATGGAGGAGGCAGTAGAGCAGATTTTTTTTCAAGGGTTGTACAAGGCTGTGAAAATGTGTTGTCTTCACTAGTGCTTTGTTACTGTGTGTTCTAAATGCACCACATATTATTTGACATCAGCTAAACAAATAAAACACATAAAACTTCTCACCACTACTTTATTTTAGCATTAAAATTTGTAGAGAAACCACCAAGAAGAATTCAATTCAGATACTAATTACAGAAGTCCAAGGAGGTTATACGATATCTATAGACTTTTTTTTTTCCATTAGAACAGTGATCCATTTTCTCTTTTATTCTGTTTTTAGTGTTAGAAGTATGATGTAGAGGAAGTATTACAGAAAGACATGCTAGTATCAATTCAAATTCAATTCAAACATTTATAATTTCTTATAGCTGGGAAATATCTATAATTATGTGCAAATGCATGTTTATGTATGTACACTTCTGCAAAAACTTCAATTTATTGTTATACACCAGCAACAGTATCAAAATCAGTTTTGGTTTGCAACTGATATTTTCCCCAAAGAAGGATAGATATCCAATGTTTAACAATACCTGACTTAAAGATGCAAGGTTGGTAATGATTTCCCTAGAGGTGATATTATCTGGTCAAAAAGGGATAAATCAAACTACCTCTGAGATTCTCATGGGCAGAGGTCAGTGTAATATCTGCCCTGTCTATTTTCTACTTGTTTCTGAATTCATGCACAGCATTCCTCTGTCCCATAAGTTGTTCAAGCATATAACTGCAGTACCAATGAATTGAATTTTCTTTTTTATTTCAGCTGATATTGTGGCAAATTGTTTTTCAGCTGCAAGAGCAGCTTATTTAAGGTTTCTTTCTAGCTTTGTTAAGAGTGAATAAAGTGACCAGAGACTATATACATTAGAGTCTCCTTGCTATAAGAAGTCAGTGATAATGAGCAATTTGTGAAGTGTGATACCTGTGGTCTAGTATCAAAAGAAATATTCTCCAATGGATTTTTTCAATTTGTACAGCAGCTTCTTTGCTCCTTTTTCAGTTCTACTTTACTGGTGGAACTAGCTTTTGAAGCCACCTTCATTTTTAATCCTCTTTTATAATAGGAATCAACTAGTACCCATCTTGCATGTCTCCTGCAATCCATTCCTATAAGAGAACGTTCAAGAGACATAAAGAACTCTGGACTCAGTAGAAGTTCCTGTCTGCAGACCTACAGGCTGCAGCAAACTACGTTCCTACCTTACTTTCATTTCTGCAGACACTGAAAGAAAATTTGAGTAACCGAAACCAGAACTGAAGCTTGTTACTATAATGCATTTATTTTATCACTTGTTACATTAATATCTTCTTAGTTGGTGTGTTTGGTCTTCTTTTATAATATTTTACTAATCTAACAAGGGAAGATAAATATTAACAAAACAGTGTATTTAGTTATAAAGAATAAGTGAAACCCACTGATCAACAGAATGCTTTTTTCAGATGAGAGCTAGGGTCACAAGGAAAATATAGAAAAGTGGAATGACATGACAGTGAGTTAACACAGGGCTCCACAGTACTATAACCTTTTCACACATGATCAAAGGCAGCGTAGTTCAATGATTTCTGTGAAAGCTATGGATTGTTCCATTCTTAACATATGCACATACCATACCACAAGAACAGGATTGCAGTTGACATTAATGGATTTTGCTCTTGCAACTTGAAAAAAGATGCTAAGGAATAAGTAAGCTTGAAGACTGAACCAGCTGCTGATCACACCATGTCAGAGTTTGCAATTATGCATGGAGAAGAAAAAAAAAGAAAAAACTTTAACCATTGGGCTATGTGAGATACGTTTTTGTGAAAAAGCTAACAATACTGTGCTACTTTTTAAGTCACCATTTCTCTGCATGGAGAATTAATTTTCCACCGTGTACATATTATTTTGGGAAAGGCAGGAATGTACACTGGCGATACACAAGACCAGCCTGGGAACAAGGTTTTACAAAATGCTATGGAGTCTGTGAGTGCAGCAGCAAGCCTGAAAAGGTTAACTGATGCTGCCTTGTTCTGCAGCATCAGTACAAGGGCTAAAGGGACAAGAAGAGATGATTAAGGGTTAAAACCCACTATTTTTGCTATTTGCTCTCCTCAACTCCTCCTGAGTTCAAATAATTGTTCTTTGCTCGAGACATCTTTCATATGGGGCTCTTCTGTTTGTTGTTACCTGATGCAGAAAGACATCAAGAAGAAGGCGAGACAGAACGAGGGACATTGTCACAAAGATAGAAGATACTGAAGACAGTGTGAGTGACCTAACTGCTTGCTTGCTGCCCTTCTGCCATAACCCTGTAATTTCTGAACATATGCTTAATTCTGATTCTGTTCCTTCAAACCTTATACTTTTATTTAGTTGTATGCCTACTACCCCTGTTCCTGTATTTACTTTTACACACCATGATGCATAATCATTTGTATACAGAACTGAAGGCAAATGATGTGTCAGCACATGAAGGTACAGCATATGCACAGTCAATAGGTGAAGGCATTTAGAATGAGATCAAGTAAGGAGTCAATGGCCTTTGAAGGTCTAAGAGCAAACCGCAATTCATAAAGAGCAATTATGTATGAAACACAAGCACTAAATGACTGTCTCTATGTGATATGTTGAAAGTAAATACTTCATATTTACATATATGTAATGTATTATGATCTTACCATGTATTGTAATGGTTTAACTCCAGCCAGCAACTAAGCCCCACACAACCACTCACTCATCCCTGATGGATAGGGGTGAGAACTGAAAGAATGGAAGTGAGAGAACTCGTGGGTTGACATAGAGTTAGTTTAATAGGCAAAGCAAAAGCCATATGCATAAGCAAAGCAAAATAAGGAATTTATTCACTATTTCCTGTCAACAGGCAGGTGTTCAGCCATCTCCAGGAAAGCAGGGCTCTGTCACACATAATGGCTACACCGGAAGACAAACCTGTAACTCCAAACAATTCCCCCTTCATTCTTCTTCCCCCAGCATGATGTCATATGGTATGAAATGCCCCTTTGATCAGTTGGGTTCAGCTATTCCAGCTCTATCCTCTACCAACCTCTTGAGCACCCCCAGCCTGCTTGCTGGTGGGGTGGTGTGAGCAGAGAAGGCCTTGACTCTGTGTAAGCACTGCTCAGTGATAGCTAAAACATCCCTGTGTTATCAACACCATTTCCAGCACAAATCCAAAATATAGCCCCATACTATTGCTGAGCATAACACCATATGGTATGGACTATCCCTATGGTCAGTTGGGGTCAGCCGTCCCAGCTATGTCCCCTCCCAAATTCTTGCCCACCACCAACCTACGCACTGGCAGGGCAGCCTTTTTGTACAAGTATCATGTTGATAAATCAAAGACATTTGGGATTTAACTGCATGGATCTTTGAGAAACTCCTTTATGATATCTAGAACAGCCAGCTTTGAGTGTAGATTTGAGTTCCAAGTTGCTCCCAAGATTTATTAGAGAGGTTTAAATAGTCATCAAATTGGTGACTACATTCTAGTGAATATCTAAGTGGGGACTGTTTTTGTCTTTCTGTAGAAATATTATGGAAATATCACTGCGTAGTACAGATAGAAGCTCCTCTACTGTATGTTTTTTTGGGTGTTTGTTGGGGTTTTTTTGTTTGTTTGTTTTTGTGTGTGTGTGCTCTTAGTAAAGGCAGAAAACTATGAAATCCAGTGGACGTTTGGCTTGGAATAAGGTGTTAACACCATGACAAGGAAAAATGAACAAGGCTTTAGAAATAGCTTCTTGAAGGTACTTATATTTGAAATGTTAGAATTTTAAAATTCTAACAGCAAATTTTACTACAGAAAGAACAAGATATATCTCATAGCCACAGTAACTCAAAGTAACAGAAATTTAAATACCAGCAAATTAGGAGCAGACATTTAAAGAAGGTATCACTGAACATATGATGAAGGAGGTTTATTTGTTTTGTGGCTTTGTTGGTTTTTTTTCCTTTTTTTCTCTTGAAGAAGAGTAATAGTAAAAGTTGAAACAAGTACCTTATATGAAAACAAATTTGTTCTAGCAATGCGTACCATTTTGAGAAACCAAATGAAAATTTTTGGAACCAAGGAATTCAATGTGTATTGGTTTTATTTCTCCTTTGCTGGAAAGTAAAGGTAAATTCTACTGTCAGCAGTATAGTGCAAGGAATGTTAAACATTATAGCCAAATACAAAACTGAATTTCATCACTGCTATATTCACTGGTTTTTATGATTGCATAGAGTTATATGAAAATGAATTCATATTTAAAAGGTAGTAAGAGGTGGGTTTAGAAATCAATTTTTAAAAAAGCAATAATATATAAATATCTTAAGTATTATTCTTTTCAAACTCAGTTTCACTTACCTTTCACATGTTTTTCTACATTCTTTATTTACCTATCAGGCAAACTTTCCCTCCTTTCACACAGTTCTGGTGGAGTGTCAGGAGCACCTAGGTTCTCAAAGACACACAGAGGGCTTTTTTCCCCAAGTGCCAGAAGACATAATGTGCCTTTGCACACATACACAAGTAAGGGAAATAAGCTAACTGCAGCCTGTACAAGTCTGTACAAAAAAAACAAATGGCAATCAGTATACTCTCCTGGTAAAGTAGTGTAGGAGTAAATGCAGCTATTCCTGTGTAGTTGTGTTTCTTCTTAATTTTGTAAAACCACACTCTGCTACCAAAATGTAATGTATATGTACATATTACAGATTTAACAGCTGCTCTATGTTGAGATCTCAGAACTTCCCCATACTCCACATCTTACTCCATAGTACATCTATCTCTAGAATATACATTTAGTTATGACATTTTATACTGATAAGGTGAGAAATAAAGCAAAGATTCTCACTCTGAGAAACTGATTCATACACAAGTATACATAAAGGCAGTATATTATTCTTATTATCAAAGAGTGAAGTCTTAAGAGAATTTGTGCTGGAACAGTTGCTTCCATGACAATGAGAACATCATAAAGTTTTTAAGCAGAACTGCTGGCATCACCTATTGTTAAGGTTGGCCAGTGATTCATATTTTCAGTTGATTATAACTTTGCTTAGATTCAACAGTCTAAACTCAAAATTTCCATGCTGAGTGAAGAACTCAGGATGGTTTTGTTTGCACTTTTTTTTTTTTTTTTTTTTTTTTGTTGGTCTGGGAGATTCATATCTTACTTTTGAGAAAAAAAGTGGAAAAAAACTTGTGTTGCATACCAGAAACATGTGTTTTTTAGGTG
>JAAGNO010002364.1:2773-13020 GCA_033439905.1 Ceryle rudis
AAAAAAAAAAAAAAAAAAAAAAAAAAAAAACAAAAAAAAAAAAAAAAAAAAAAAAAAAAAAAAAAAAAAAAAAAAGAAAGGAGGTGATATTTGCCATGTATGAAAGTATGAAAGATTTACTAATATATTTCTCTTTCATTACGTAATGTAACTTTCCTCTCAACTCATGCATTTATAAACATCTTTGAAGTCCCATCTTGTAGCAATAGGCAGAAAAATTAACTCCAGGACAAAGGCAGAGAATGCAACCAATGAAAAGCAAACCAGACCTACTGGGAAACTGTATTTTCTAGAGACTAAACAGGACTACACTGGAATTTGAAAATAAGGATGCAACTTCACTGTGTAAGAAAACTAGGCACCTGAAGCACAAATGTATTCAGCAGCCACTGGATGTTGCTATTAGTGCCACTCCAGAACAGGAGGTGTTATCACTGTAGCATTTGTGTATTCACATACTTTCCAGAAATGTTCCTCAGGAAAGCTCCATGAGAACCGGGCAGGCACTGCACCAACAGTTTGCCAGAAAATTCTGTTTTCACAGAATTGCTTTAATACCTGGCATATGCCTGTTGATAATCTAAGTGATTCCTCACTGAGACTACTTTGTACAGCTCCTAGTGCTTTTGCCAGAAGGAAAACTCTTTCGGCACACATGGTAGAGCTGCTTGCCTAGAGACTGCAAGGGCCTTTAAAATAGGCCCAGGGACACTGCGGGTCCCTGTTCAAGTCTCGGCTTTCTTTATGTGCAAGGCACACAGATAATACATCTACTCCTGACCCAAGAGGAGCTCTCTCTGCTTTCAGCTAATGAGCTGTGAAGAGATGGAGGGCAACAAAATGTCTTCAGTGGTAACCAGGTGTAACTGGTGCAAATGGAACTTAGCATTAGTACATTATAAAATAGAAGAACTAGTATAACGCTATAGCTTTCGTTTTGGATCGAAGGCTGTGTTACGAATATGTAGCTGTTAACCATGATCTCTTTTTTTTTTAACTGACCTTTGATAACAATATATTCACCTCTATGAACAAATAACACACAGCACTACTAAATGTAGTTACTAATATATCTTAACTGTGAATATTATAGATTAATGTATGCTGGTACTTTTGATTTTGAAGTCATTTGGTGCAGAAAAGGAGAAATCTTAGGAGATGGGTAATAAATCATCAAATGGTGCTAAGGTGCTTGAGTGGGCCCATTTTTTTAACAGTTACATGTTATTAGTGGTAGTTTCAATTATCTATGAGTATACTCATTTGAAACAGTTTTGCCTGCCTATGTGAAGGAAAAAGAAAGATGATCTTGTAAAGTGGAGCTCGCTGTTATACTGAGTAAAAGTTTAGGCTTTACTGTCTGTGGTAGGCTCTGGTTCCAGCTCCTCACATATACCAGGTCCATGCAAAATTCTGTTCTTGGGGGGTTTTGTTGGTTTTGTTTTCTTTTGTTTTCCCCTAAAGCTAGGAGGTGATGCTTGGAAATGTTTTGACAAACTAAATAATTTTGTCAGACAGCAACAATAACTGCTTTCTTTTGTTCTGACAAAAGTCTACTAGGACATTTTGGGAAAAAACTTCATTTCAGAACTCATGACTACAAATCCTGTTGGGAAGCAGCAAACACATTTCTAATGAAGACTTGTTCTAAGCTAAGATGACTTTGCTGAAGGAGAGGTTAAAACTGAATATCTGAGGTCAAAAGTCTTTACCAGTGCTTTCTATAGCAATAACGTAAGTACAACATACAGCCTTTGGGTGCCTATTTATTTTGGAGTTGCTAAGTGCAGGCAGTCTGTGAAGACCCTTAACTGTTCATGGCAAAGAGAAAAAAAAAAAGAACATTAATCAGATCTCTGCATTGCATTTATCAGAAAAGGAACAGACTTCATGATTATCCAGCTCTCCAGCATAACAGGTAATACTATGAAGAATAGTAATTTTGAGATATTTCATCTCTAATAACTGACAAAAAAATCAACCTGTAGCATTTAAACCTCTACAGAGACCTAGCTCACAAGCCACATTTACTAGTTTTCATCTGGTAACCTAGGAACCTTTTCATCTGGTAACCTAGGAGCTGCAGGGTGGTTTTCCAGGAGAAAATATAAGTCTTTTGAATGGCTGTGCTTTTTAGCATGAAATACAGAATTATTTGCAAATGTTTCTTCCTACAAAGGAAGGAGGAACGTGTTTTACTGTTTAATATCAGCTCCTTTTTATACCTGCTGCAAAGGAATAAATGTGGCTTTTATCCACACACAGAATAGAATGGACTGTGGAGAAAGTCTGAAAGACTGCTGTTTGATTCCAAGCACAGGTCCAAGAGCATTGGAAATTTTCATTTTTTCCATACATACTCCAAATACTTGTGACTTATTCCAAATCGACTTGTTACACAACATGTATATATATTGAAGGTTTTTTTCCCCACAGCCAACTGGTCGGGGTTCTGGCCTATGATTTGTAAGTAGAAGACAATGCCCGTGCAACACGATTGTAGTGGCATATGTTTAAAAGCAAAGGATATAAGGTTGGATATATAAATTATGCAGATATAAAATCTTGCACTCCATAAAGAGTGCTGTGTTTGTGTTGGATATTATAAATAAATGTTCTTTACTTTTGATTTTAGATAAAAAGGTGTATTATCTTGGAAACAAGTACAGGCATATGATGGAATGAAAAGAAGGTCAAAGAATAGTGACTAACCTGTTGAAACAAGAAGTTTTTTTCTCTGTCCAGGCCCTTACAAGACGGTAAAAGGTGATAAGTGAAGGCACTGTGTATTCAGCAATTATTTAAATGGCATGATGCTTAGAAACCTAAATATTGTAATCCTCAGATGAACTGGTTCTATTGAAGGAAATGGAAGTTTCACTTTGCAAAGATGTTTTTTGCATCTTTGCATGCATATGCAGCTTGACAGATTTTTGTGCGTATGGTTAAAATAGATACAAAAGTGACTGAGGTTTAAGTATGATTAAATATAATTAAAGCATTTTAGAATCTTCATATTGTTATGAATATTGCAAGCTGTAATTGAGAAAAGATTTTCTTTTTAACTAAATGCAAGCTCAGAATCTAATGCACTCTTTAAGATGAAGTTAATCTTTTTAAATCTCACACTGAAAGTCCCAAAGAATGGATTTCATTGTGATTTACAGAATCACATTGTGATTTTCATTTGTGATTTACAGAAACCCCCATGAAGTTAAATAGGTTTACCATGTTCTTTTACAATCCCAGGATTGTCAAGTGAATGGATAGATTTTAAAGTAGATTTTTTTCCTGTGATTGTTTGACATAAATGAAGTTAACCCTCATTTTTAATATAGGCTACACTTTGTTTTCAACCTTGTTTTTAGACTGTATGATAGCAAGACTGCAATGGCCCTAGAAAATAACACAAAATTAATCAGATGTCTTGGCAGTTCCAGACCAGTAGCAAAAACCAAGGTTGCAGTTAAACATTTATTCTCATCACTGCTCCTGTAGCTAAACCAGAATAAATGATGTAAAATAAAGCTATCCTTGTTGATCTTGTTGAATTCCCGAGTTTCAGTAGATGACGGCAGTAACAGGAGATATCCAGAACTGCTTTTCGTAAGTTGTTCTGATTTAGGATGTCGATATGGAAAAACAGACAATGCAGAAAAGGACCATTATGACTTCCTGCCAAAGTATGACACATGCTCGCCTTTTATTTCTTTGTCCTTCTTTGAATAACAGCATTACAGAAAGAGAGAAAATATTATGAAGCCTAATAAAAAGGAAGCGAAAAATAGGGTAGGAAATCAACAAAAATAAAAAAAAATAATTTGTCATCTTTAAAAAGATAAGGAGAATTTAGCAGACATTTAAGCACACTGCAGTGGGTCATACTGAGTGCAGAACAGTTTCTCAAAGCATTCAACTTCTGATTTTATCAGGTACTGGGAAATATATATTGTGTTTAATCCAACTCATAGCTCTAAGTTGCTCTTTAACAATGAACTCCAGAGTGCTGGACTCATTTTCTCTAACCTGGCTGGAACAACCAAGTACCAGCTAACGTGATTATGCAATATAGATGCTGAAAAAAATACTGTTTTGCACAATGCACCACAGTTGTTATGACACAACTTTGTGGAACTTACCACAGACAGATACTGTTGAAAATATGATTTAGAATATTTCAAAGCTGATCAAATTCTGGGTAATAAAAGCAATATCTGCATTTATGTTTCCTAAAAACATGTACCTAAGTGTTCGGCCTTTATGCTTCTAATTACAAACCAGTCTGACAGAGTTCCATGGGAAAGTTGCTCCCATACTACTTTTGCTGGGTAAATCATGGAAATTTAAACAAAAATAATAAAAGTCTGCTTCAGACAGTTCTATTTTAGAGGAAAAAAAATTGTATTGAGAGCAATTTTAATACATATAAATATTCCGTAACATACATTTCTCTCTTCAAATACACACATAGACAAATAGAGGATTAGAAAAAAAAGAAAAATCTTGTGCATTTGTGTAGCTGTATCTTAGTATGATAAGCTACTTAAATCCTGTTATAAAACTTACTGGTTAATACTACAAGTGAATTATTTAGTGTAACAATTTAATTCAAGAAACTTTTAAGTAAACTGTTAAATATCCTTTAGAATCACTGAGACACTTTTTTTAAAAGTAAAAGTTCTCTTTAAGTAAGCATAGGGTTAGAAGAAATATGTCAGCCACTGCTGATATTTCATATCAGTTATTTTATCTCATTACACCAGCTAACAATGTGAGTAGTGGTAGTGTGGAAATAATAAACATACTATTTCTTTGAAACTTGCCTTAGATAACTTTGTACATTTCTTTTGTTATTTCTGGCTTGAACATTATGTCTTAAGTTATATGTAGGGATATAACTGCAAGACTATAAGAGCTTTATAAACCAAGCCTAATCAGGGTCAAGAAATGAGTCAAAGAAGTGGCACGGTCGCATGGCGTGGTGACAGCCTGCTCCAGTAGTTTCTGAGCTCCCTCCCACAGGTGAGGCTATCTCCATGACCCTGAAGCACTGCATTTTAAAGGAAGTCTTGGCAAACTCCTCATGTGTTTACAGTTATCCAGATGCTCTCATCCCATCTTCCTCTTCTTGTAACTCTTAATGCATTTTACTCTTAGAAAAGAAGAAAATATTTTTAAATATATATATATTTATGGGTAAAAGCAGAAACAAGGGCACTCTTTCTGGAGGAGGGACCTAGCATGCCCTTCAAGCTCTCTCTAGCCCTTAAAACATAAGTTGTTTCGGGGGGGGGATGGGGGTGGTGTGTGTCTGATGCAGGCCTGGAGAAAACTGAGCCCGACAGGATCTTCCATTTCCTGTCTGATTTGGCAGGCAGGGTGCTGGTAGCAGAAACAGCCAACATTTCATGTGGCAGTGAAAAGCCTAGTTCAACTTAATGTTTTGAAGACCACCATGGGTCTCTAGCATCAGGGTGGAATCTTTCACTGCATGTCAGAGGGACAGTGGCCACCCCAAACCCACACATACCCTGACACCACATCCCAGTGAGACATAACAATGGAGCCATGTCTTGTGCTCTAGCCCAAAACAGTTCCCCAGGTATGTGTGAGTGTTAAAAAGTGTCTTTTGAATTGCCTTACTTACACCTTAAATAATACAGTTTGAGAACTTGACATACAGTTTCTACTTCTGGGGTCCACAGCCTAAAAGAGTATTTTAGCACCTAGCTTGTAGACAGATAAGGCTGGTTTTGGAAGTAGCCCTTAGTGTCAGACTTACAGAGCCGTTTAGGGGATTAACTCCTATTGAGCATCTAAGCTTTAAAGGAAACAAGTCTTTCACTTGCTCTGGGGAATACTCACCGAGGCAGAGTTTCAGCTACAGTAAATAAATACCATAGACTTGAACTTTCATAATAACATAGAAGGTTTAGAGGAGCATGATGCAGATAAGCTTTAAAGTAAATTCTAAGAAATGAGAGCCCTGGTTCCCAGCTGTCTTTATGTTTACAAAAAAATCACCACCACCCCTCAAAAAACAAACAACAACAAAGGGCAAAAACTAACCAAAAAAACAAACAAAACTGAAAGTGAGATCAGTCCTCTGAATTATTTTTTTCTGAAATAAGGTTCCATTTTTGGGTCTCTCAGGAGTTAGCTAGCATCCACCTGTCATCAAGCTAGCAAATGCTGGTAACACCTATATTTTAACTATTCTGCCTGCTTTCCTGTGTTGGTCCTCTCCTGTACCCTAGTCCTGGGACAAGACATGGATAGGAGATAGGTGGTTAAGTTGCACAGCACAGTTAGAACAAGCTATTTCTCAGCATTCTTGAAAGAAAATATTAGGTGCCTAACAGGAAAGGTGCTTGGGAATTTAGGGCAGGTGAAGGTCAGGAAGTGTGTTAAGTTATAAACCACCCTGCCTAACACAGGGGTTTGGAGGAATCATAGAATATATTGGCTTGGAAGGGAGCTCTAAAGGTCAACCCTTGGGAATAAACCCTCCCCTGCTTTCCTATAGGCCCCTTTCAGGTACTGGAAGGTTGCTATAAGGTACCCTCCCGGAGCCTCCTCTTCTCCAGGCTGAACAACCCTAACTCTCTCAGCCTGTCTTCACAGGAGAGGTGCTCCAGCCCTCTAATCATTTTGGTGACCCTCCTCTGGACACGCTCCAACAGGTCCACATCCTTCTTCTGTTGGGGACTCCAGAACTAAATGCAGTATTCCTGTTGAGGTCTCACCAGGGCAGAGGGGCAGGATCACCTCTCTTGATCTGCTGGCCATGCTTCTTTTGATGTAGCCCAGGATTCAAGTGGCCTTCTGGGCTGCCATTGCGGATTGGTGGCTTATGTCCAGCTTTTCATTTACTAGTACCCCCAAGTCTTTCTCCAAAGGACTGCTCTCTAGCATGTCCTCTCCCAGCCTATATTGATAATGCTGATTGCGCCAGCCCAGGTGCAGGACCCTGCACTTGGCCTTGTTGAATCTCATGAGGTTCACCTGAGCCCACCTCTCCAGCCTGTCCAGGTCCCTTTGGCCTATCGACTGCACCACCCAGCTTAGTATAGTCAGCAGACTTGCTGAGGGTGCACTCAATGCCACTGTCTTATGTCATTAATGAAGATATTAAACAACACTGGTCCCAGTACCAGTACCAGTGAGGGACACTTGTCACATTTTCCCATCTAGACGTCCAGTCATTGACCACTACTGTCTGGGTGCGACCATCTATCCAATTTCTTATCTACTGAACAGTCCACCCATTGAACCCATATTTCTCCAACTTAGAAAGGAGGATGTTGCGGGGGAGAGTGTCAAAGGCCTTGGCAAAGTCGAGATAGATGACGTCCACAGCTTGTCCACTGATGCAGTTACTTCATTGTAGAAAGCTACCAGATTTGTCAGGCAGGACTTACCCCTGGTAAAGCCATGCTGACTCTCTTGAATCACTTCCCTGTCCTCTGTGTGCCTTAGCATATCTTCTAGGAGGATCTGTTCCATGATCTTCCCAGGCACAGAGGTGAGGCTGACAGGTTGGTAGTTACCAGGGTCTTCCTTTCTACCCTTTTTAAAAATGGGTGTGATTTTTCCTTTCTTCCAGTCACCGGGGACCTCACCTGACTGCCAGGACTTTTTGAATCTTGTGTACTTTGGTGGGTCCAGCCCTTGAAGCAGGCTGTTTCCTCACAGAAACATTGGTTTAGCCCAAAATGAGTAGCCAAGGGACAGCAGAAGGCAAGCAGAATGAACAGTATCACTAACAAATTATACAGGCAGGGAAGCTCTTTAAGGTAAAGAAACATATTTGAGATAAGTAAAGAAAATAACAAAAGATAATGTACGTTACTATTCTAACTTTCACTTTCTTTCAAACTGTGAGGTTTTTATTCGCCCTGTTGATCCAAACTCTGGTGACTGCCTTACCTACAAAAGTACCAGCAAAGATTGTTTAGAAATATTTCTTTTTCTGACTTTTTTTTTTCCCCAAAAGATATGAGTTCATGCCCTTTAAAGACTTAATAGCACTATTAATCACGGAATTTTCCTCTGAACATGACACTGAAACATCTGCCTTTTTCACCCAGCACAAAAAATGAATTTTATTAATATGGAGGATAAATATGTTTTTACTTTTCTTACAATCTCATAGATTCATTTTCCAGTTACACAGAAGGTAGTTGCCAAGCAATTCAAGACTCCATTTTTTAATGATAACATGCTTTATAATGTTTATTTCCTTTCAACAAAGTTTCTAAGGCCTTAAGGCAACAAAAAAAAAAAGACAGAATTACCGTACAGTTTAGATAGTATGCTGACCCGGTTGCTACTCATGGCTGTGACATGTTACTGCCTTGATTTTTTTTTCCTCTCTCTTAACTATTTGGGCAAGTGGTACAGCACGAAATAGCACAGTAATTATTCAACATGAAATTTCCAAATTACAGTTGATGATGTTTACTCAGGAGGAAGTAAAAGTCTCCAAAACAAAGAGGCACATCTATGGAAAATGTTGAAAATAAATAGCAATAAACAGTAGTTTGTACTATTTTACACCAGAAAGACTATTTAGATAATCCAAACTGTCCCAGAAAAACAGCTCTTATTGGGTTCCATCCTGCCAGAATCATAAAATATTGAATGAATATTAATACTACATTTCAAATTACACTTTTGGAAGTGTCTCCTCTATGTAGCTTACTAGTTTTTAAGCCAATGAGAATATTGATAAGTTTGGGGTTGTTTTCTTTTTGGTTTTCATTCGTATCAGTCTCATGTTCAGCTGCTGTTCACTGATAACTACCATGGTACGTAAATGAAGCTATTGTTTTGGGTTTGTTTTTTGAAAAAAAAATAATAATGTATTGTTCTTGCTATTTGTGATGTGATTTTCCCTGTGGACTAGCCTGGTAGAAATAATATGTCTATGGAATTTGAATTAAAACAGATTAAATACCTGTAAAGATGTCCACTACAGATTTTTTTCTTCTTCTTCAAATGTCAAAAATAAGCAATTATGTTGAAAAGACAAACTAAAAGTACCAAGGGAGGCAAGAATTAAGGGCATTACCAGAAATCATCAAAAATATCTGGTGTTCCAGGTACTTAACCTCAACCTCTTCCCCTTTTTTTACCCTCAGTAAAGTAGGGATGCATTTTAACTGTCTCTACAAGCAGTGACACAAGACCAACTTCTCAGCTTATGGGTATTTCTGTATCAAGGTTCCAACTGAGAATTTCAGTGTAATCAAATCCATTACATTATCATTTTGGCATTTTTATAAAAATGGGATCATCAGAGAACCAACCTGATGCAGCAGGGTTTGATTGTAATGCTGTGCACAACTTAGAATTATCTGCTATGGCATTTGATAACTCAGGAAATAAACCAACTTATTAATAGTACAGTTCTGTGTATCCTTATCAACTTCACATGCAAGCACACACATATATATATATATATATCTGAAAACCTTCAGTAAGTGAATGAAAAACAAAAATATCCCTTGCAATGTGTATGTGTCCTTGTTCAGGAGTACACAAAACCAAAATGAGATGTTTTCTAATTGTATATAAGACTGTAAACTGTTGAAGTCTTCAGTGATAAGTTGCAGGACACTTTGGTTTAGGATTTTAGATTTTTAGCTGAAGTGTAGGCTAACCACACAACGCTGTTATTGCTCAAATAGTTCAGAGAAGCCTTGTAACCGCATTATTCTCAGAAGAACCTAGATTCCTATTTTCCCATTCACGTGAATAAAGCTTTCCACTGGAGAAGGCTATGGAAAATGTGCTGTTCACTGTCAGGGTGTTGATGCTCCTTCCTAGGCAGCCAAGTGGAACCAGTAGCTGATCTGAAGGCAACTGATGATGCCAACAACCTTTCAAAAAAAACCCAAAATACACACAAAAAAACCCCAACCAAAAAACAAACCAAACACCATATTCAGCAACACTTTTACTAATGCTGCAAGAGAAGAGAGGGATCCAGCATAGGTGGGCCAGGCACACAGTTTGTAGTTTGCAGACGTGTATGATTATCAGCTGTCATGGTAACACCTTCATCCACTGGGATTTTGTCCTCAGTAATACAGCAGATTTGTAAAAGGCCAAAAGATATGTAGATCCTAATTCTCAGGTCTGCCTTCTAGTTCTGTTTAAGGATTTTTTTTTTAATTTTATTTTATTATTTTTTTTGTCTGTTCAATTGCTGTGTGGTTTCTTCTGTAGGTTTCAGCAGAATA
>JAAGNO010002364.1:16290-34578 GCA_033439905.1 Ceryle rudis
AAAAAGAAAAAGAAAAAGAAAAAGAAAAAGAAAAAGAAAAAGAAAAAGAAAAGAAAAGAAAAGAAAAGAAAAGAAAAGAAAAGAAAAGAAAAGGAGAGAAGAGAAGAGAAAGGGAAAAGAGAAACCAGAAAATATCTTTCTCTTCAGAAATCTTGGCAAGAAAATTCAATTTTCACATCTCCCTTTTTTTTTTTTAATTGGTGTGTTACTCAAATTTTACAATAAGCAGTGATGATGCAGCTCAGTAGGAATACTAACAGTACGACAGCAGCAGAAATTCCTCCAGCTATGTAGATAATCAACCATTTGTGATCCCAAGCTGCTGAAATACAATTGTAATAAAAGTGATTACTATTTTGTATAAACCAGCATGAACTTTTTATGACAAACTAAGTTCAAAATCAACTGTTTTGTAGAGACTTTCTTCCATGATAGCTCATGCTTAATATTCAGACCTCACAACCATTGCCTCATTTCTAAAAAGCCTTTGTTATGGTGAACTAACCCTTGTGAAAGTTGTGACTGGGATGATCAAAGGTGAGTGAACACAGCACCGTGGTACCAAAAAAAACAAAACCAAAAAAAAACCAGTGATGCCTTGTATAATCCTTCCCTCCCCGGTAAGAAAGCACTCCATATATAAGTGACTTGATATGTGGATAACAAAAAGCCTTCAGAACACTTAAGTGAATGTTCTTGGCATTGTAAAGCTTGGCCCATAAGAGATACCTACAAATCATGCATCCTTCCATGGGCAACAAGTTATTTTTCGGTGTACCAAGAAGACATTTTCTATTCAGTACTTCATAAGTTGTATCAATTAATTTCTGCTCTAATTAAATAGGAAATCTATTCCCCTTTATACAAAAATATCTCTACAAAAATTTCTCCCATTGTGATTGATTTTTTTTAATAACATATTACTGTACATGCTTTGATGATAACTTAGAAAACACACCCTATTTGTTCTAGCCTAAGCAAAAATGCTTTCTTTCAGAATTTCAGCCAAAACAGGAAAGGTTACTTTTATAGTAAGTTTTCTTAAAGTTCATTGGCTTCTTCAGTATGGAGTCATATCTTCAAAGAGCATCATGTAATAACTGAAGGATAGATGCAGACAGGACAGTTGCTTCAAGGTGTAAGTAAATATATTCTTATGTTGCTCAAGTTTGCAGAAAGGTAAAGTAAAAAAAAAAAGTTAAAATTATTTTCATTTTTTGAGGTGAAAAATTCTGGAGGAAAAAATAGAGGTAATATCCAAAGTCACACAGGAAGCCCACAACACAAGTCCTTGGTATGGTTATCAAGCATTTAAAACACTTAGGAATTTTTCTGTTGTCACAAGTCTGAACTTGGTTAGTGGTGGCATTAAAAACAAAGTGTGTTAAACCACAGAACTTCAAGTCAGCTTCTTGCAGCCCACCACAATGCCCTGCTTCCTGCTACTGATACATCTCTGCACTAGCACTCCGCAGAGTTGAGACTCGTGCTATTGCACAAAAAGCAATCAAGCACAAATAGTATATATTAAACAGAAATATTTGTGGCTAACATTATCAGCTGCTACAGGAAACAGCCAGACGATCTTCCCAACTTCTAGCAGTCTCAGATGACTCTATGTGTCAGCAGTGTCTTAATGAGGCAAGCATTGGGTGTGACTGTGCCCAGTTACCCGCCCATGAAGAAATATTCCCTGCATGTTCTTTGTTTTTTTCAATCCATAGGTGTAAAACAGAACAAGAAGCACAAAAAAGTGAGGATGCCTTGAGATGAAAAGGAGTAATGCCTCTTGTATTAATGTTCTGGTTTGAGTGAGAACAAAACTAATTCTGTTCAGTGATTTTACTTTTCAGCTCAGTTCTTCTAACTCCCTGCACTGTCTGAAGTCAGCAGCCTGTTTTCACAGACAGTGGCTGCTGCTGGCAGTGACAACACCCCATGGTTAGAGTTACTATCAAGGGTTGGTATGCAGACCAAGGCCACTGCTGGATCTTGTGTATCACACTGGGGGCATGGAGAAAGGCAGCACCTGCAGGGAGGAGCAGACAGGACAGATGACACCAAACTGACCAGTGAGGGATTCCAGCCCATATATGTCACAGAATGGTAGGAAAGGACCTCTAGAGATCATCGAGTCATCAGTATAAAGCTGAGGGATCAGGAGGGACACTCTCTCTCTCCACCCTCCTGTCCTGCTTTGCTGGCTTGGCTCAGGTCCTCTTTCAGTTCCCTCCTCAGAGCATCTGAGGAAGACTCTGTCCATTCTGCCTTTGATCCCAATCGGTGTGTTCCTGAATCCAGTACCAGAATCCAGCTCCTGAACACAGCTCCTGTCTGCTGCGGGGTCCAGTCTGGGACTCTCCCCATGCCTGCTCCACAGCATCAGTGGTGATGGTGACGTAATTACTACATCAGGGAAGCTGGGTTCGATAGCATATATATTTGTATATATACCATTTATTATTATTTTCATTTTCATGAAAGCTCTTCAAGTTTCCTTTTCTAATCGCTAACTCTCACTTATTCCCTTCTCTTCCCCATTGGGGAGGGAGGGGGGTTAACAGAGAGAGTCTGTTATAGGTCTGAGGGGCTGCCCTGACCCTAAACCGTGACACTTACTACAAGAGATGGTGGTCTTATGGTCGCAAACTTGTTTCTTGTGCTTCTTGTTTATAAGCAAGGGAAAAAAATCAGTATCACTAAGGAGACTAATCCCAGCTAACCAAGCTGCTGAGCCATCACCAGATAGCTTTTCTCTCCTGGATCAAAAAGATCTTATTTGGCTTTCCTGAATACCAGTTGAGACTGACTCAGGTTCACTTTTTTAGTATTAATGTGCTCATTGGAAAGGATAACAAAAAAATACTGATTACAGAAGAGTCTTATCCTTGAATTCCAATGTTATTTTACCAAAAAGAAAAAAGGAAAAAAAAAATCTCTCAGAAGTTTGCACAGCTGAAGGTATGTGAGACCACAGAGAAGGTTGCCTGATAACAAAAACTGATGCCTTTTGTAATACAATTGCATATGAAATCACTCTACTTCAAGCATGTTTTCAACTGCTGTGTACTTAAAATGACAGCTCATATAGCTATGCCCAAATTCAGGAAATATTATAATGTCTTTTTTTTCAAAGTGTTCAGCTACCTGCCACAGAATATCATTATCTGTGCCAGTGAGTACTTACAGAAATAAGGAGCGAACATCCTGTAAGCAACAAAAAAAGAAGATTTAAAATCTTATGTTTAATTATCATCAAGGATGGGTGAATCTGGACAGCGTTCCACACTGCAGCAGCCTCCCCACCCTTCAGTCTAGGCATTCCAGACCTCATTTTTCTTTTCCTGAAGTTTCACCTTCAGTTTTATAAGGTGAAGATAGTAATCTCTGAGTTAATGAGTTTGAGAGCTGAGATTATCAGCTGTCGGTTAAATCTGGGTGAAAAAAAAATCATTAGATTTTTTTTTTTTTTAGAACTGACAACAACTCGAAGCCCTTTTGCCTTTTCTCATTTGAAGTGAGCAAAGCGTTCTTGAGGCATTTGTGTTCTTTAACTATACAAAACCTTTTGTAATTACTGACTTTAACATCGCCTTCAAGATTTTGCAGAAACTTGTCAGAGGCTTGTCACGCGTCTGTTTAGTTCTCATGCTTGCATCAAAGATGATGTGCTGATGGATGGCTATGAAATGTATTTTCAGCAGGAGTACAGTTTCTGTTAAGTATTAGATGTGTCCCTCTCTCCCCCTTCTTTGTAGCCTCAGCCTTTTCTCCGCAAGACTGTGAAATGTTTTTGCAGGAACGTTTTTGACCTTCAATGCACTGACTTTGGTTTTGAGAAGGAAGCACTGATGGGCCAGACAGTTATTTGTTTTAACAAGAGATTTAACTGCACTGTAAAGATCTTCATGTACCTTGTCACATGCCTTGCTGGACTGGCACGCATGGTATGCTGTCCATACTTTACTGAAATAGTTGTGCTATAACTGAAAGGCAAAAATCCATCGCAAATGTGTTCATACCCAGAGAAAGGTGGTTTGCTGAGTAAAGACCCACAGACATGGTCTGATACCTCATGTATATACTGGATGAATTCATCAAAGAAGAAGGAAGCTAATTTCACTCCTACCCTGATTCTCCTCACCTTCTACTGCAGCCTGATTTTCTGTCTGTTTTCTATGGCACATAAGTACTGCTGACTCATCCCAGCTCAGAAGGACTGTATGGTAACACTCAATAACTGGACAAGTAGTCCCCTGCTTTTCATCCGAGTGCTATGAAGATCATACTGGGTGCTTTTGAAAGACATGTAAAGGCACAGTCAATATGGGTTGACAAAAGGAAAGTCCTAATTAATTTGGTATCCTTCTTGATAAGGTCACCTATATAGTGGTTGAAGGAAATTAGAAATGTCAGATTCTGCAACTGGGACAGAGTAATGCCAGGCACAAGGATAGACTGGGGCAGGAATGGCTGGAAAGCATCCCTGCAGAAAGGGATCTGGTTGTGTTGGTTGACAGCAGGCTCAATAGGAGTCAGCAGTGTGCCCTGGCAGCCAAGAGGGCAAAACACATCCTAGGGTGCATCAAACAAAGTGTAACCAGCTAGTCAAGAGGTAATTATCCCACTGTACTCAATGTTGGTGCAGCCTCACACCTGGCATCAAGCACAGTAAGTGACTGGTGATTTTGTTAGACTTCATTGGCTATGCCACAGTGCAGTGGCAGCAGATGCCTGGCCTTTTATTCCTTTCCCCTTAGTGTTTCTCCGTATCTCACTGGGAATATTAATTGTGTTATGAAACAGTTCCAAACATTAAAGAAAAATAATTAGAAAGCCTTGACATTTCACTTCCTTGGGAATTAATGAAAATTCAACAAAATGCACTTCATAATACAGAGTGAGGGCTTAAAAGGGAGACAATGGGATGTTTCTGAATCATATTTCACTTCAGCTTCTTCAATGGTTTCATACCGTCATAAGTATGCTGGCGTTGTTACAACTAAAAATCATAAATAGGATTTGTTTCAAGAGCAAAAGAAGCATGGAAACTGAACTTTTTTTTTGGACGAGATATAGTTTGTGTAGGTAGGACTGGTAATTCTTAAGGTTATTTTTTGCAATTCATTTTATGCTTTCATTTTGGTATGAGAAGCATTGCACATGGAGTAAACAGAAAACAGTTTTATTACTCTACAATCTGGATATGCTTGATTATATGAATATAGTGAACATTTTGAAATGTGAATGTTTAAAATTGCCAGAGATGAGAGGAATTTTTGTCCTGGTTCCTCTTTTCTGACCACATTCCACTCAATTTCATGGACTTTTGTGGTCAAGTATTCAGAGTAAACCAGGTCAACATTTTTTCCCAAGCACATTCGCCACTTCCCATTTAACTGTATCACAGATTAAGCATATTATGGTTTACACTCCATACTACAGTTCTCAGTGCTGTCAAACAGATGTCTACTAACACTTATGTATTACAAGGAACAAAAGCAGTACAACAAAAGCTGGACTGAATGCTGCAACAGAAGAGGGACTGGGATGGTACAAGAATCCTATCTTCAAAATGCATTCTACACGGAAGAACAAAAACTGAGTATTTTTTTCTTTTTTTCAGTCATAACAGAAAATAGAAATAAAGGTGCGGTTCAGCTCACAGCCTGAGAACATTTTGTCTACTTGTGGGTATCTGAGCTTCCATGGTAATAAAACTGTGACAATAGTCACAGCAAAGCCTAGAGAGCTTCTCAGCTCCCCCTAAAGAAACTCCTCACACAAATAAGGCAGAGGGCAGTTTACAAATTTTTACATTTTCAACTGAATGTGCTCTTTGCCTTCGTTGGAGGACAGGTCTTGCCCCCAGGACCCTGCGCTGGGGAAATCCCCTTATGCCTTCTCTGGGAAAATGGCCACCTCTTCATGGAAACTCAGGCAGCTTCTCCTCTTCCAAAGCAACTCCTTCCTATCAAACCAGTTTCTCACAGGTACTTCTAAAGGCTTATAATGAGACCAGAAAAACCTAAACCCAGCTTCTTTCCATGGAAACAATATTAACTGTGAATTTTGCTACCTTTTACATTATTAAGTAATGCAGTATTTAAATAAATCCTCACTTGTTACTGAAGAGTTGTTTTATACGGGTAAAAGTGTTCATATCTTTGAAGGTCCTATTGTGAAAACATTTACTGCTTCACCCTTTACTTACCGGCCACAGTAAAAGCCATCACATAGGGTTTATTTCTTCCAGTTGCTACGCAGTGGTACGTTGCAAAGTCAGACTCTGTAATGTTTTGAATGACAATTGTGGAGTTTGCCCGACCAGAGCAATCCACCAGCATACACTCTTTGAAATCTGAACAAAAGCTTTGCCTTCCTGACAAGTTGCACAAGACAACGGTATCCACCCGATCTGCTTTAATCCTTTCCCACACGCTTGCTGCACTGAATCTCCAGTTTTGTAAGGGCAAGTAAAACCAACATTTCCTCCTGGCTTGGTAAACATGGGATTATTTTGTTTCTCAGATACTTCAAAAACATCTGCTGAAAAACACACACACACAGAGAACAAAAAACAAAACAAAACAAAACAAAAAACAACAGGAAAAATTACTTATCATTCATTCCAGAGAAGTTTAGTATCTAGCAAATACTAATGAAATTGATTTACAGCAGAAAGATATCAAAATCATTTGAAATGTTGAAAAAATATTATTTACACCAATCTGTGACTAAATTTTTGTGCACATTTAGACAAAACTGTCTTTATGGAACTATGGGGCTGCGATGACATTGCAGGAAGGCTATTTCTATACATTTTGAGTATGTGAATGTTTTAGTAGCAGTTTCAGCAAATATTCAACAGCATAAGTTATGGGGCCAGACTAATTAAATTTGTGATAGTCTTATTCTGCTTTCACGCTAATTATAATAAGAAAATGGTTTGATGTGACCCTCAGGACATGCATTAGTAAATTATGTTAAAAGACATTCCAACTTATGAACTACAATTCTCCCTTTCAAAAACTTCATCACTTAAATAAAAAATCCTCTTATCCACACATATACCATACTTGGGAAAAAACCGTGTGATAGTCCAGCTTTGGTATAAAAGGAGACATCCAGACAAATTCAAGACTTTCACCACTTATAGACTGTAGATATATCTCCTGCTCTCAGTTGTTGTTTTTAGTAATAGAATTAGTTGTTTACAAATTAAGAAAAAGAGTATTTAAAATCTTCAATAGAAAGATTGTCAATGTTTCTGATATTCAGATTATTCAATTGCAACTTGGTTTCTAAAGCCAGCTTTGTAATGTCTACATCCACTACATTAGGACTAGCACTACTGTCTCTTTGAAGAATTTAAGTTGAAAAAGATTAATGATCATACTGCTTTGCTTACACTGCAAAAGAATGGACCTTTCAAGCTTCTCAGTGAATTTCTTTTTTATTAGATGTTTTTAAGTCAAGTCAAAAAATGTCACTACTGCATATTTATAATGTTGTTTTCCTCTATCTATGGCAGCAACTGGAAGCAGAGACAGAAGATTAAAATTGCACAGGAAAAAAAAAACAGTCAGTAAGTGGCATCAAAATCTGTTTAAAACAGTTTTAAAATGAAGCTGTAGCCAGGTTCATGGGATGAGGTGGTTGCAGAAGTCATAGTGGAACTGAATACACTGTAGGATGGTGCTAGTTTTAGATACTCCTCAATATAACATTTTTATCAAAAATCTAGGGAAAAAAATTGCTGGTAAATTGTATTGCTTGGGTACTGGAAGTGTCAGGGTTGTCAAAATCGTACATACAGGAGAAGTCATCAATAGAGGGTGGGCTACCTCACTGCCTAAGCAGTGAATCCTACTACAAGGAGTAGTAGGATTCCCTGTAGACAAGTATACTACCCTAACTCTAAGAATAAGTGATTACATTCATGTTGACAGGATGAAGACTTTAATGTGGAAGTCTGTGACTTCTGAGACTTGTGCAGACTCTCTGAAATGCTGAATGAAAAAGTCCAGCCTGCAATTTTTTATCAATGGAACACAGCACAGAAAAATTACATTCCCACTGCCTTTGGAGACCAGAAGTATGATTAAAACATTGAAATGCTGAAAGGCAAAAGGGACCATGTCTAATGAGTTTACCTAAAAAAAAAAAAAAATTAATGAAGTACTTGAAGATCCATGTAGACTGAAATCAAGGAGACAGTAAGTTAATGACAGACAAGGACAGAAGAGAGATGAATTCACTAAGCTAAACAGAAGGTACAACACAGTGAAGCTAATTAATTCCTTGGACAGCTTGCCAAAGACAGCTAAATTTCTATTCCTGAATACAACTGTCAAGGCTGGATAATCCTTTAAGATATCATGCTAGTTCCAGCAAGAATTTATTCACAGAAGTCTAAGTTTTATTTAAGTTAGACTAAATGGCTACTATGATGGGACTCTACACTTGCAAAAGTAGCTCATTGAAGTGCAGTTCCTCAAAAGTCACTACATTAGAACAAGTAATTTTTTCACAGAATCACAGAATGTTTGGGGTTGGAAGAGACCTCAGAAGATCATCTTGTCCAACCACCCCTGCTAGAGCAGGATCACTTAGATCAGGTCACACAGGAACGCGTCTAGGTGGGTTTTGAATGTCTCCAGAGAAGGAGACTCCACAACCTCCCTGGGCAGCCTGTCCCAGTGCTCTGTCACCCTCACCACGAAAAAGTTCCTCCTTACATTTACAGGGAACCTCCTATGTTCCAGCTTGCACTGTTGCCCCTTGTTCTATAACTGGACGTCACTGAGAAGAGCATACCTAACAGGTTCATATCTGCAGATTCAAATTCAGATCTACTAGGGTAGAGAGGTAAGTGAAAAGGTGGTTGAAATCAGTTTTCTGTATTACACAACATATTCTTAGAGGTAGATTTAGACTAGATATAAGGAAGAAATTCTTTACACTGAGGGTGGTGAAACACTGGCCAATGTTGCCCAGAGAGGTGGTCAATGCCCCATCCCCAGAAACATTAAAGGTAAGGTTTGACAGGGCTCTGAGAAACCTGATCTTGCTGAAAATGTCCCTGGTCAGTGCAAGGGGATTGGACTAGATGACCTTTAATAGTCTCTTACAACTCAAACCATTCTATAATTCTGTGATTCTATAGGTCAGATCCTCTCTTCCTATTGAACTTTTCAGACCACTAACTCCCAGCAACTGCCTGCTGTACAATAAACCATGTATTCTTCCATGAGAAGCCTTGTCTTTTGTATTGTGCACTTTAATGTCTTCTGCTATGAGCAAGCCCTACTGCTACCTATGTTGTCCTTAGGAGCCTTGAAGTCTCCCCATCTGCTCCTGGATCTATCCCTGATTTCTATTCTTTTCAGGGCAATGCCACCCTGAACTCCAGATGTTTCTCCTATCTAACCATGCTTATTAGGGAAATTATGTGTGAGATGCTGCTACCTCCCACCTTCCAGAGGATTCCTATCTAACCCAAAGGGCAGCCAACCAGGACTGCATAAAAGTCAGGTCTCTTCCCTGCCACTGTACTGTATGTTTGCTAGAAAAAAAATGTACTTAACACATTTGGTGAGCTGTGAACAAACAGATAAAACATTTTCCACCAAAATCATGAAAATCCCTTCTGCCTTATAATTTATTAGTTAACTAATAGCGTGTGTTATATTTGCCAAATGATATATCCCACTTTATAATATGTTAATAGTGAGAACTATGTACAAATAGGCAAATTAAAATAGAAAGAGTTTTGAGATTCTTGGCCACTGTGTATTCGATTGTAACCATTTTCAAACACAGGCATCATGCCACGTTTGTTTTGGTTTGGGTTTTTTTGCTTTGCATGTGTATTTTACTTGATAGTATGCAGCAATATTTAGGTATTTTCACTCTTGATGGAAGATACAAATCTGTCCCCTTCTTACAACATTATACCTTGCACACCTTAAATGATTATGTAAGGCACATGCAGTGGAAACTCAGGCCTACATAGTTCTAATTAAATCATCCAAGTACACTAAATTGTTCCAGGTTTTTGTTTTAAGCAATTGTCCCATTTAATTTTGACACCAGCATCAGCATAGTTCTTTCATCCTCCTTCTCCTCTGTTCAACCACTTTCTTTATTTAGCACCTTTCTGAACACAGTTTTTTTTCTTTCAGCCTGGTGCGTGTGGGATGAGAACCTCCCGCTTTGAGAAATACTTTTACGGGAAGAAATCACACCCACACACCTTCACCCCCACACACGCACAACCCAAGGTGACACACCATGTGTGAACATGTCAGAAATGATTAAAAAAAAGAATTATCATTGTATCCAACAAAAATAGAATTCCCCCACCCACTGCTCATTCCAGCCACTACTGCCTGCTCTGCCCCTGCCATGGCCAGGTCATCTTGCCTCCTGGACAGCAAGGAGGAGGAGGTAACTGTTTAAACAGGTGTATTTTACCTTCACTTAGTACAGAGGTACTCAGTGCTTGATATCTTCTCCACGTCTCTTTTGTCAGGATGTTGTCATATTTCTATCTGCTTTAGATATACTTAACATTTCAAAGATAAAAACTGTAAGCTTTTATACTTTTTAAAAACATAATCTTTCAATATTTTTCTTGGACAGTAAATCTCAGAAATGCAGAGGTATAAGAGTATAAACCATCTTCCCAAGATTTAAAGGCTCAAACGACTAAATTCAAATTCTGCAACAGGGAAATTGTTGAAATTAAGGAAGTCTTTTTTGAGGGAAAATACAAAAACTGGTGTAATTGTTTTTCTTTCTTTCCTTTTTTCCCTTTCCTGCCCTTGCTACAGGCAATTAAAAGTCAAATTAGATATCATATAGAAGTTTGGTGCCTGTTCTTTTGGTAGAGATTTTCAGACTTTCTACTTTTTGGTTCTCATCCTACTCAGTTCATTTTTTTTCTTTTTTTTTCTTTTGGTCTGTGATAGGATTTCATGGCTTTGTTTCTTCAGAGGAAAGTTGCTTAGATACCTGCACTTGTTTGCAGATAGTTTACTCATTTTTAAAGTCAGGATCTATGACATTTTAATTACTGTTCACTGCAAGTTGTATCAGTCCCAGATTTGTCATATTCCACAAGGTTCCAGAGTTCCACTCTGGACTACACATAAATCTCTCCCGGTTTAACAACCTTATGAAAAGAAAACAATATTCATACTTCAACATCAGTACTGCAACTTCAGAAAGGCAAAATTCACCACAGTAAAATAAAATGTGTTGAAACACTCTTCTGGCTTAACATGTTTCTGCATCTCTGTTGAGGCTCAAAGCTTAGCAGAGGATAAGTGTTACCAGAGCTGGTTTTATACAGAGATCTACATCAGCTGCTTCAGGCAAGTGTCCACACTGCCAAGCAACAAACACAGAGAGTCACACACTACCCTTGGCCATTCCAACACACAGTGTCCTTGTGCACCCAGGTACCACAAGGTCAGGACAATCTCATACTGCACAGACTGATGGTAACAGAGCTACATTCGAAGTAGCTACCCTTAGGAAGCAATGCTCCCCATCATATATAACTAATGACCTCAGAAGATTTTTCAAAATTGCAAAGCTAACTCAGCTCTACAGCAGAGCAGTGTTCCCAGGTCCCCCCTGGCTTGAGGAAGCTCCGCATACAAACACAATCTTCTTCCTCTGCTTATAATAAGAAGTAACACAATGCACTGCAGCTGAAAAGGAAGCTTAAAATTTTATGAAGATGAACATTCTCTGGGGTTCTTTTCACCAAGAAAATCAACTTTCAGATGAGGAAATACTACAAGAGTGATCCCCTCACCCTTCCTGAATAGGCTAAATATGAAATTATATTTAGCTCCTAAACTAATATCTTCCAACTGTGTTAGGACATATCACACAATTTTGTTGAATTTCTAATAAAAATGGTTTTGCTCTTTTTTGGATGAGACAGGGAAACATGACTGCATAGCTATTAAATAAGCTGGAAGGGAGAAGATCTTAATTTCTAATGAGCTACTGACACCAGTTCTACAATCAGAATCAGAAGCCAGCAGTAGCATGGTGTTTGAAAAGAATGTATTTTTCTAATAGCAAGTATTTGGATGATAAAAGTTAAAAAGAAAGTATTTATACTCTTATACCCTTAAAATATCCCTTAATATTAAATTAGATTGTGACAATTTGGTGAATTTTTCTGTAGCGATATTTAATTCTGCATGACATTATAAACATGTAGCACACAGATGTAATTTACCAATTCCAGTTTATTTATGTATATTCCATTACTCTCTTTTCTTTTACTCTTCTAAGCTGAACTTTAGCTACCTAGAGTGCAAGGAAAGGGAGTAACCAAAGAGAGGGAGACAGGAAGAGTACAGTGCTAATAAGAGTGAGAAAATCATAATCTCTTCAGGTATAAACATTCATGAACTTTCAGCAAGGAGAATTTTGTTGTTGGGGAAGAAGTCACCTGATAAAAGCATATAATACACTATGCCAGGGTCAAGGTTTAAAGACTGGCATCTAGACAATTTACCTGCAGGATAGTCTTGAAGATACAAAAGGTCAGAATTTCAAATTTCCATCCTCTCCAGGAATTTCATCAGTTGAGCATGAAGGGAATTTACCAGCAATAGGAGTTCAATGAGCAAACAGAAAGAGTGGCACAGAATATTGTGCTCAGCCCTCGCTTATTCTTAATGATCCATGTTGTCTCAGAGTGGATGAGGAGAAATGCTATGCTAAGGAACCCCTTTTCACACCATGCATGTGTGTGTGTGCAATTGTGCCAACCTGCTTGTGTCTCCCACCGGGCTCCTAAGGGTTGGACTTCTGGCAGAGCAAAAGAGATCATGTTTTAAGCTATACAGGGGAGGGGGGGAAGGGAAAGAGTATAAAAAAAAAAAAATCAAACCAGCTCCTAAGGATAACTATTTGAGCCAATGTTTCTTGGGAGGGAAAGCCAACGGTGCCAAGGCAATGGGCAGGGTATGCCCAACCCCAGAAGCGTTATAACACCCAGGAGCGCAACGTGAGGTTGCTCTGTGGGGAACCACTGCCCTGCATCTCAGATCCTAGTTACTACCTTTAAGTTTTGTGAACTGAAAATATATAGGAGAAGAAGGAAAGATACGGTTTATTTCATAATAAGTTTGTTATGCAGCTTGGTACCAGGTAAGAAAATGGAAGAAATCAATATATCACCAGTATTTTTTACTGAATGTTTCCTCTCCATTTCTTTTTGTCTTTATTAAGTTATAAATTATATTCCTGTCTGACAGGCCAGATGAAAGTAAAGTTTGTCATGAGAAATATAAGCAGCAGAAAGAGCTTCTGCAGATGGGAAAATTCCAGAACTTAAAATGTTAATCACCTCTTAGTGATATCCTTTAGTATATTTGGAACTTTAACTGTCTGAATTTGTAATTCCTTTTCCTGTCTGCTTTTCACCTACCTCTGTTCATTCCATAACTTAACATGTATTTTCCCAAATAAAATATTATTCAGTCTGTCCCAGGTAAATTTAAAATATCTCCTTAATTTTGAATATGTTAAAACTGTCACTGTGCACATTCCATTTTCCCCTGCAATTGCATCCTGTAATGATTTCCAAATTCTATTATCTCAAAATTCCATCCATCACATTTACACTTTGAGAAACAAAAAACAAAGTGATACACCTCTTGGATTTGGATTTAACTATTGGATGTCACAGCAGGTATAATTAATACTAGAGATAGTACTGTACTTCATTTAAGTTGAATTTCTCAGTGGTGACTGCAGTGCCATAGAATTAGGGAATAGTAGCTGAGAAGATGGAGAAGATGAAGCATTTTTGACTTATAGAGGTAGGGGAATACTTGCCCTCCAGAAAAAAAACAAAAACAAAAACAGAAACAAACCCACTAGATTCAACTCTAGATAAGTTTAGCTTTTCTAACTGCACACAATTCATGCTTGGGCAGGTTCCATCCAGGTCAACTTCCCCTGATTCAGTCATGTCTATGCATCCTTTTTATGTTTAAGTTTACTCAGGAGCTTCTTGTTCATCCATGCAGGTCTTCCAGCGTTTTTGCTTGATTTCCTGCTTGTCTGGATGGAGTATTGGAGCGAGTTTTCTTTAAATTCTTTTCTCCATCACCCTTGTGATTCTTCCAAGAGGATCTCTGAATGGACCACAGTCCACTCTCCTGAAGCCCAGAGTTGTGATCCTGCTTTTTAGCTTTTATCTTCTTCTGTTGGGATCATGAACTCTACAGCCAAGATTACCCCCAGTCTTCACAACAACAGGCTCTTCCTTCTCCGTAAGGCTGAGGCTGAGCAGAGTGCATCCTCTCTTCATCTACTTAATCACCTGAGTGAGGAAGTTACCATCAGCGCACTCCAGAAACCTTCCAGATTGATTGTGCCCTGCTCTGCTGCTCCTTTACAGATACCATGTGGTTGAACTAGCCCATGAGGACCACAGAATGTGAAGCATCCTGTTGTCTGATGAAGGCCTCACCTATATCAGGCCTGATTACCCTGATGTAACAGTAGCAGACACCCACCACAACATCACCTAAGCTAATCTGTTTGCTTGTCCTGATCCATGAGCTCTCAGCTGGCTCATCATCCATCCATTGGCAGAACTTCTCTCATTTCCACTCTTCTCTCATATAAAGGGCAACTCTCCTTACCTGTCCCAGCCTGTCCTTCCTAAGAAGCTTGTATACAGCCATTACAGCACTCTAGTCACGTGAGCTGTTTCCACCAGGTCTCCATGATCCCAGTGAGTTCATAGCCCTGCAATTGCATACATAGCTCTTATTCCTTGTTTGTTGCCTATTTAGTGGTGTACAGACACTTCATATGGTCATCCAGTCATGCTGATTTCCCAGAAAAGGTATGAGAGCTTCCCTACAATGAATCCCCTCATCATTTTCATTATTTGTGTGGACATACTTGGTGTGGTCACCCCTGTGTCCCGATTTGTTGTTTTCAAGATGTTTCTTGCCCATATAATCCCACACCATTTGCTTGTCAACCCAGTCTACTTCCTTGCTCATTTGTGTGTTGTCATCTCACTTTCCTGTTAAAGCTCTCCCCACCAGCCTGTTGGCAAGGACACTTTTCCCTCATGTTCTCAGGTGGATCCCGTCTCTTCCTAGATTGATCATCAAAAAGGGTCCGTGGTGATAAATGTAACACCATGTTGTTGAAACCAGCCATGCAACATGTGGGTCTTGACCTACAGAATTCTCTCTGTCTTTTCCCTTCTTCTGTAGGATCAAGGATACATTACCTAAGATGTCCTTGACCCCCACCTCCAGCACCATGTTACTATTCTCTCCTGGACTCTTCTTTGGTGTACATGTGAATAGCAGCAGGGATTAGGAGTTTGAGGACTGGGTGAGCTTTAGCAGTCTCTCTGCAGCATCCTAGAGTCTACCCAATCAAGCAGGAAATCTTCCCATACAGCAGGCTGGGGCAGCAGATGAACAGCTGAGAAGTGAGAATCATCCCCAAATTATCACACAACAGCAAGACAGTTAATAGCTATAGCATCCAGCTAACATGCAATGTATGCTCATCAAAACAATGCTCAGAGGGAACATATAAACCAACCTTTCTAATTTTATCTTACTTTGGTAAAAACACAGCAGTCCTCATGAGTACTGAACGCTACAATTTTTCCCTTAGCATAGCATATTCTGATGCAAACAATGTAACCAAGAGTACATAACAGCATCATTATTCTTAGTTACTAACTGAACATTCAAAATCGTAAGGAGTAAAAAGAAGAAAAGAGGAAAAAAAAACCTTTAAAAAATCCCCAGTGCTAAATAAAAGGATCTGGATGCTCTTATTGCTAGCAAAATAGAATCAAAAATGTTTTCATATTTTCTGTTTCCAAAAGACTAATTTTCTCAGGTATGTCAACAGAGAGTCATATACAAGACAGAGCCATTATTCTGCTTCATTTAGCAGTGGTAAGACCTTAGATGGAACATCATCTTTCATTCTATGTATCTTATTTTAATAAATTTATATACAAACTGGAGAAAAATCTGATGACAAGAAGAATGATGAAATTTAGAATCACAAAAAGTTAAGTTAAAAGAACTGTGTTTGCTTTGTACAGAGGGATGACTGAAGGCTGGGTAACATGAGTGCCTTACTCTTTTTTCAAAGGAAGAACCACAGTGAGTAAATTCACTATCAAATAAGAGATATCTAGGTTAGATATAATGGCAAAAAAAAAAAAAAAAATAGATTAAAATATCCTTATAAGGCTAGTTAAGCACTAGAATGATGAGACAAGAGTATTTTGCATACATTTCCAACATGGGAATCAGGGATGATACAGATATGCTTATCCTGCCTCAGAACAGAGATGGATGAGAATTTGGAACGTCTTCTCAAGCCTGAGTTTTCCGCAATTCTATAATTCTTTTTGACCTAAGCTTTTCCTTCAGAAAAGAAGAGATATCTGATCTACACCAACAGTGCAGGTTTGGGTTTTTTTCCTTTGTCTTTTATACTGAAGGGGCATCCAGTTCTTAGTTCGCAGAAGATAGAAAGTAAGAAAAGCAGCATTTAACAAGTCAATAATCACAGCAGAGGTGTGAAAAAAGGATCATCAATTGCCTTCATCCTCTTGCTTTCTAATTAGATGCTGACAATGTATTTGACACTGTGTAAGATACAGAGATAGTTCTTGCTCTGGGGAGACCAGAGTCTAACAGCTGAAGAATGAAAATCCCTCGGGATTAGTTCTTGCTTCCACATGCTTTAAAGGGCTGATAATTTTTTCATTGTAGACCTATGAATCACATTCTAAATTGAGACAAAGGTAAACAGAAAGAAAGCTATTTCAGGTGAATGGGGGACTTGAATAAAATCTATGCAATGTGATGCTTTTGGCAGGCAGAAGAACATTAATATAGAAGTAAGCGCTGAGTGGCATGGATATCATCACACTAGCTAAGAATAGAAGAGATCAGTCTCTGCTATCACAGAGGAGGTTGATCACTCTATTTAAATATGGGAGTACTTCATGGTACACCTGGCATTTAAATACTCTATTAATGAACTTCCATTCTTATTCAGAGCTGCTAGCAAAACATATTCCCTGAGCAAATGGTCCATTGTCACTGACTGACAAAAGCACAAATTTACTCATTTAAAAAAAAAAATTAAAAAAATAAATTAAAAAGTAACAATTTCCAATCATGTAAGAGAAACCAAACAAACAAAAAGCCCAAACAAAAACCCAAAGAAACCAAAGCAACAACTTCACTCTCTGCTCCTTGTATTTTATACTGAACTCAAAAATCAGTCTTCAGACATATGTTTCTAAACAGTGGAAATAAGAAACTGCATGTTATCCTTCAAGCGTTTGTTTAGAAAGTTGAAATAAAACTACTGACTATTCCTACATAATCTTTACATCTCATTAAAAAATGCATAAGGAGCTTTCTTTGAAAGAATGAAATTTGTTTGCTTAGTGCAGGACTCATGTGGGAATACTAAGGGAAAAAAATATCTCTTGAATTTTATTCTGCAAATTGTTGGATATATGTTCACACTACAGGAAAGAAGAAGTAACAGATTCACCCAACTGGCAAGTTCTACCTGTGGAATAACTAAACCACCCTTTGCCAATATATTCATGTGTAATAGGGGCAGAACATACTCTCAAGTTCTTTGCAATTATGGTACAGAATTTCAGCACTGTATCCACTTGTAAGAATATCCTGTAACTACATAACGTGAAGTTTCCAACAGAATATCATGAATATTATTGCTTTTCTGTCAGTATGTTTCAGTAGCTGCCAAGAAAGAAAGCATGGATTATGTTGTGCAGTCTGCAAGAGCTCTTTCTCGCCTATTTTATAGATGTCATAGGAGATCTTTAGTCAGAATTTAAGGCAAAAAGTACAAAATATGTCCTAACATTTTCATCATGTATCTGATACAGTCCCAGGACTAAGCCGACTAAGCTGAGACCGCATCTAGTGAAAAAAACAAACAAACAAACATTCAATTATTACAATAATTACATCAAAAATTTGATCGCCATTTCTAGGGCCTTCCATCTGCCAGAGGTGCAAGAGAGTTCACCAAGAAAAGACCTCTGTAATGAGAGCGATAACATCCTCCATCTGCTAGGATCTCAGGTCCTTATGACAGCTTAGCCATTGCTTACCCAAGATTAACCTTTTTACTTTTTTTATTATTATTATTTTATTTCTTATTATATTTATTTTTTTTACTGTTTTTAAAAATTGAAAA